>JAODTR010007975.1:0-10000 GCA_025399935.1 Amblyopsis rosae | reverse complement strand
TAGAAAACATGAAATTGTCTGGGTGACCCCAAACTTTTGAACGGTAGTGTATATATATATATATATATATATATATAAATAAGCGTGTGTGTGTGTGCGTGTGTGTGTATGAGACGGGGGTCCCATGAGAGAGGTTTCAACCACTGTCATTGAGGACCAAGAGCAATGATACTACTGTATGATACTGACCCCTTAATTGCATCTAATGACCTTCAGTGAGAGGCACTTCTCAATCAGGGTCAAACATGACATATAATTAATTTCACAGTACGGCTAGAGAATGTGAGAAAACACACTCAGACAAACATACACACTCACACACACACACGCACGCACGCACGCGTACGTTCATCTGTCCGTCATCTTCCCGTTATGCACTGTACACTGACCTCTAGTAAAACTATTCCGGAAGCTACAGTAAATTACCTCCCAGCAATGGAATGCTCATCAGCCGTCTATTCATTCAGGCTGCCCACCAGATGTAGCCCTCCTCCGCCACCCCTCAGGCATCTCTCTGGCAGGCCCACCACTGCCAGCCCGCTGCACAGTTTGCATCTGACTTTGTCAAAGTTGCCCGCATTAGATTTGAAGGAATATGTCATCGGAATAAAAGACACGGGGGAGGAGGGGTGGGGGCAAAGTAATCAGGGGAGCTGAAAAGCGTGAAAGTACCATTACTCATAATGCCATACACACGCAGCAAAGATAAATGACTGCAATCCAATGGGAGCCCGCTAATATTGGACCCAGTTAGGCGGAGAGGAAGAGGAAAGCTGTCCCCGTATGCACAACTTAGCATTGTTTGAAATAAAGGCTACACTGGCAACTAATGTGGAAACTGCAGGAGCTGGTGTCTGAAGCCTCATGAAAGACATGGGTTCTATTTGTCAAGGTCAAAAGTTACAAAGTTACAATGTATAGCATAGTAAAGCATGTTGATGTTCTGTCTATATAAAACCATACATAATAATATAATATTTACTAATTATTAATTAACCATGTTAAGCTTACATTTCCAGCATTCAGCAGATGCCTTTATCCAACGTGACTTACAATTTGTATATTTGTCAATAGCTGAATATGCCCTACACCATTTATTTAAGCAAACAACATACTGTTACAACGATGACGTGAGCAGTCATCAAGGCTATCTTACTTACTTATATGGTACACACTTCACACACCTGCTCAGATGTGGTTCATACAAACTTGGGGTTGTGGGGGATGCTGTAACACAATTAGAGTGTACCCATAACATCTCTGTAACCCAGACTCCAGTCACTGATTCTGAGTTGATCAAATTAGCTACACTGACTGCTAAACACAGTCAGGAGGAGGCAGAAACAAAATACAGCAGAGCCACTTGCTGTCATATGAGCTACAGTATCACGCTGCTGTGCTGAGGCTGTGCCAATGTGTATTCATCTCATGATTTATGACAAACATCACCCGCTTGTAAATGTCTTGTAAGACACGACTCATACGCTGAATCCTCTCCCAGTGTGGGACTAGTATCTGGATCATTTCTCTGACAATATAAACACACACGCACGCACACGCACATGCACGCACACACACACGCACACTGTTATTTGGTGCAGACAAGCTGTGGACATTTTCAGCAGTTCAGCTGCACTTACAGTATATTCTAAAAATATATATTATGTTATAAATGTGTGCAAAATGTGTCTATCACAGCTCCATCATGTGGTCATTTTGAAACGTAATTATGGAAGATGTAAAGTGCCTCTATGTGACTTCCTATCACTAGATGTCACACTAAGCGCATCTCAAACTAAAACAAATATGGTCCACACACAAGCACTAACATACGCCAATAGGGAATGGGGGTGGGGGGCAGATATGAAAAGAGCAGAAGAGAAGGGCTCAGATTAGTTTTTATTGTTTATAGGAATACATTTTGTTACAGTTTGCACAATAATTGATTAAATTATCCTATGCTATATAAAATGCTATATGCCAGTGTTGGTTCTTTAGTAGTAGTTGGTTCTTTAGTAGACATAAAATAATTTAGACAATTTCTTTAAATAATACAATATTATATTTGTAGGTGTTTGTAATTACTTCAGTGACCCAACACTCCACACTGCAAGAGGCATCAAAGAAAACAAGTATGAAAACATGTCGCATCACGCAGCAACAAACACATTATTATACACAACTATTACAAAAGATGCTATCCCTCTAAGTGAGTCTAGCCTTTGAATTAAAGTTTGTTTGTTTGTTTGTTTGTTTGTTTGTTTGAGGATGAGAGGCAGACATGCTATCAACCCCCCAGTGAACCCACAAGGGTAAAGAACTGGCATCAGCCAGGGACACAAGATGGCACTTGGCCCATCTCTCTCTCTCTCTCTCTCTCTCTCTCTCTCTCTCTCCCTCTCTCTCCCTCTCTCTCATATATATATATGCTGTCTACATTTTTTGACTTCAAAGACAAAAATAAGTTTTGTCAGAGAAATTATAGAATTTTGGGTAAACAACGTTAAACTTATAACGAGGAAATTGTACCAGCCACACACACACAACAATGGAGATTGTGACAAAATGTACCACTGCTTCGTTAACACAAAGGGCCCTATCTTACAACCGGTGCAATGCGGCGCAAAGTGGGAACGCAAAGTCTTTGCTAGTTTCAGACCGACGCATTGTCATTTTCCCATCCTGCGCCCGAGTTGTTTAAATAGCATTTGCTTGCGACCATATGGTCTAAACACGAGACATGGTCTATCGCATTGCTGCCGCATTCCTGAGGCAGCGGAAGCGATTGACCAGCAAAAACCTGGTCTAAAGTCAATGTGCATTATCAATATAGTATTGCATATGGCGAGTGCACAAAGCGGGACACTCTGCTTGTTACACACACAGGGCCGCACAGAAGCACACAAATATGCAAAGGAATAACAAGAGTACAATGTGAAATATTATTTGTGTGTAGCCTACATCAACATATTTTAGGGATCTCGCTATCGCCTAGAAGATTGTCTGCTCCAGGCTTTCACAAACCTGCCAGTATGCTATAATAGCAGTCTGCCCATGATGCACCTGTATTTCATAATGGAAGATGACACTCAGATTGGTTTATCGTATGTTACGCCCAAAACACACCCATGAATAATGAAGAGAGTAAGTACAAGCCTTTTGAACCATGCACCTGCATGGTGCATTGACCGTTTATCTGCCGTTAAAATTGATAAATCAGAATTACACATGCCCAGTTTTGCAGCTTGCACTAGACCGTGCGCGTAGAAAGTAAAAAATAGGGCCCAAAGTAATAGAACTGTTCTCGAAATATTTATTTAGTTTTATCACATATTCTGCATTAACTTACTTGTTGCCAAGGCTTGGCTGCCCTCTATTAACCCAGCAATGTTCTAAAAGTGAGTTGTATTGCCAGTAAGCACAGGGTTGATCTAAACAATTATGCACACTCTCACACGCACGCACGCACACACAGAATATATAGTATACTGTATATCTACCCACACACACACAGTGGACACATCATACAAATGAGTTATTTTATACTGTACTCATGCATCTTTGCAATTCTTTTTTTACACAGAAAGTTTTCTAAATGTATAAGAATAGTTGTTTGTAACAGCATTATTCGCATAGCATAGCACATATAACAGTAATACACATCTACAGCACCATGTCAATTACCATAAATACAATGCATGTTAACTATATACAATGCATTATAAATACCTTAAGGATTCTATAGATTAT
This sequence comes from Amblyopsis rosae, assembly GCA_025399935.1. Lineage (NCBI taxonomy): Eukaryota > Metazoa > Chordata > Actinopteri > Percopsiformes > Amblyopsidae > Amblyopsis > Amblyopsis rosae. The sequence goes on along the minus strand of JAODTR010007975.1, from coordinate 6,250 downwards.
TCAAGCTATAGAATAGCAGAGTTACCATCGTCAGCCAAAACAGCCTATTTTTACTGTCGACTGTAAATAGGGAAGGATAAGGTTCACACATGAAGACTGCATTGTTATTCTGTCTACTGTAGTAAACAAGCAAAAAGAGTCATTACACAGCCTGTAAAGCATGCTAGTGTAAACCACTCATTTAGCTTATCACCAGATACTTGCCTGTGCTACAGAGTTGCTCATGCCAGCACTATAGTATACCAATCACAATAGCAACACATCATGTTTATAGTGCTACAACCACACAAAGATGTTATCAAATGTGAAATGTGCAAAATGCAAAAAGGCAGCTCATGTACATGCAGTACATCCCCCCCCCCCTCTCTCTCTCTCTCTTTCTCGAAAACTTAGACATAAGTCTAGTTCCAGGCTCCAGCACAGATAAAAAATAAAATAATAATAATAATATTTCTTCTTACTTAAAAGACAATTCCCTGCCAGGATTGCACCAACAAACCCAAGCTGCAAGACACTCTTCTTGTTATTCCCAAAAAGCATGTGTTTGTGTGTGTGTGTGTGTGTGTGTGTGCGTGTGTGTGTGTGTTCTAGATGTGACTATATGACACTTTATGTATCTGCTAAGCCTTTACAAAAGAGGTTAACCAGCAAACAGAATATTACCCCTCCATTATTCCAGTGGTCATGTTCTCTACCATGCATGTGTCAATGTCTACACACCTGATACATAGTATAATAATAATAATAATAATAATAATAATAATAATAATAATAATAGTTTAGGGATTCAAAAGAACCTTCATGGAAGAACGTAAAAGAGAAGTTACTCGGGGTTCCCTGTCTAGAGTCAGGCCCAGAGGAAGGGCTTGTTGGCGAGCGCCTGGTGGCTGGGTTTACCAAAAAGCCCAGTCGGGCACAGCCTGAACAAGCAATATGGCAACCTCCTCTTCATCCTATGGGCCCACGACTCATGGGAGGAACTGTGGGGGTCGGGTGCGCTGCCATATGGGTTGCAGCAAAGGTCAGGGACCTCGACGGACCAGACACGGGCGGCAGAGGCTGGCTCTGGGGACGTGGAACGTCACCTCACTGTGAGGGGAGGAGACAGAACTTGTGCGGGAGGTGGAGCGCTACCATTTAGATCTGGTGGGGCTTACCTCTACGCACAGTCTTCTGGAACCGTACTCCTGTTGACCTCGGTATTAAACATTTTTTATATATAAAACATAATGATTAAGATATATATGTATACATACTTACACACATACATCCTATTTATATACATATTGTCTCATATCTTCTTTCCTAGAGTATATGACAAAAAAAATTTGGATTTGTGATAAATCAAACTAGTTGCTAAGATACTGCCCAAGTGGTTAAGTGGAGTTTGTACTTCAATTTAATTTTTAATGGTAAATTCTTCGTTTTATAACGGCTGCCATAATCACAGTGCTGAACACCTCATTAGGTATTATTGCTAGATCGACCAAGCAGCCAATAGTCTGAGTGATCTATAGCCAGATAGATTAGCTAAGGTGCCAAGCACAGAGCGCATTGAATTGTGATGAAGATCCTTTTGATAGTGACTATAATGACTCCCAATAGCTCCTATCTGCTCGCACTCTATTTCATATGCATATTTCATCGGCCTCTGAAATAAATCAGCAGACAGCATTCTGTATGTAAGTAGGCTTTCTTCTCCTGGCGTTTAAACATTTAAAGACAGGTTAATCTTCTGGGCTTCATTGTTTTATTTATTCTGTTCATGCAACACCAGCCCTGACCCACAAATGAAGTCTCACTTCATCTCACAATGTTATTTTCTAATTCATTCATCTTCAGACACACGCACACACACACACACACACACATGCACGCATGCACACGCACAAAAGAACAGCAGAATATGAACGAATATGCTGGAGGGCCTCTTCAATTTTTAGCAGCCCTCTTCACCAATACCTGATCTCCTCGTTTCACCCATGTCCTCACTGTGTTCCTGCTACATACAGTACAGTATCACCACTTGTTTCAGAGCCCATACTTTGGCCAAGAACAAAAAGGAGACCTTCAGGCTGTACAATAGGTATATTGGCTTGCTAATTGCTCATGACTAAAGAATGCTTAAAAGACTCATTAAAAGTTTTAAGTTTTATTGGGTGGATAGCAAAGATCGTGTAGGTGTTGGAATAACATATATCCACAGATTAAGAAATGAATAAAGGATTTGCAATTTGTGTTGATGGGAACACATCTGTTTAGGACTGTACTGTATGTTAGTAACTATACAGAATGTGATGAACGTGTGCTGTGCCTGTGTAAAACCTGATTGATGTCAAGGCCAACTCAACCAGTGTTGGTACACACTAGTTCACTCTTATTAAAAGTGCGTCCCTGGATGGCAACATCTGCCTCTGCCCCCATTGTCAACGTATCTGTTTATTGGCAGCGACACTGTTGCCACGTCAACATTGAAATTTCACAGAAAATTGTTATTGTTATTGTATTACTGAACGATAGATAAAACTCAAAGACAGAATGGCTGTCTGGCAGTCTGGCTTTGATGCAAACAACTGTAAATTACAAGGTATAGTCCATTATTATAAGAAAATTGTAAGGTAATACACTTATCCTTGCATTCCGCTATCTTAAAGTCCCCTGTGTGTGTTGAAAAAAGAATCTGGTAGACCTACTTCTACACAGCACTGGCTCCGTAAATAGGAACATTAACAAAGTGGCAAACACCGCTCACAACAACAACAACAACAAATACAGTCCTTTGCAATGTGTTTCAATGCGTGGGGCAGAGTTTCTAGAAAGTTTGTTTTAATTTCAGCTCGAGGTTAGCTAACGTTCTCAAGAATGATTAACCGCACCTTTAACTGTAAAAGCAACAATAAACAGCAGTTATTCTTCTGACTGTATATTCGGAGATATGCATGTTTTTTCTAATGTATCTTCCTTGGCTTGCAGCAGCTTAGAGACTCTGAAGGCCTGGCACAGCAACCTAGAGGTTTCTACCATGCTCATTAGTGTTTTAGGTACATTACAGACTGCAGTGGCACTGCATGGGGAATTTGCTTCACAGTGACCTGATTTCTGCATCTGGGCCAGAACAGATAATAGCAGGATACAAGTTTGCTGTATCATAATGGACTAGTATTATAATGCTAAGACTCTTTTTGAATATAGCCACTGAAAACTAAGCCAGCAAGAGGAGACAGGTTGTTGTGTGTCTGCACATTTGTTGTGAAGGACGACGCACACATAATGAAGGGCCTACAAGCATTATAACGCATACAGCTTGCAAGGAAGTGTACTGCAGATACGAGAGGTTATTCAAGTTCTATTAAAACGATCATGACATGTCAATTGTGCCACGGTGTGCCATCTTAAGTCCTCTTCAGCTAGCAGCTAGCCTCTGTCAGACTAACAGAGCTAATGCCAGTCAAGTCAACCCTTTATACTGTATATATGATGAAACCAGATAGGGATTCAATTTACAGTAGCCTACTGCATATGCATTCTACAGTATCAGTCCTTTGTTTTACGCATTTTCTTTATTAAACACAATAGTCAGAAACAGAAGCTAGACTGCAGCAGTCCATTTTAAATGTCAATGTTTTTAGTAGCAGTTTTTAATACCATAAAAACTTTTTTATTATCTGTAATTTCACATGCACTATTAGGATTAGAGTAGAGGCTGTAAAATTGCAACTAGAACTTTTAATCTAAGAGTAGGGCATGTGTGTGTGTGTGCGTGCGTGCGTACTTGGGGACGTGATGCATTCAACCAGCCAAGGTCAAACAACAGGCCTCTGTTGATCTGTAATATGAATGCCCCCTGAAAGTCGAAGAGTCAAATCATCAGTCGGGCGTCCCCCTTCAGCAGATATTCTTTATTCTTCATTCTTTCAGTGTGCTTTACAATGAGAGAACACACAGAACTGTCAACGTCAGACGCCAATTATCTCATAAATATATCAATAGCATTTAGCCTAATAATAAATATATATGAGGAATTGTATGATACACATATATTTTCCAATGTCCACAAGCCACGGAATATCACTCAAACACCGCTTGTTGGCTATTTGCACTGCAATTTCAACATAGACCATGGAGTGGTTCTTGAGAAACAATTGACATGCAAAAGTTTGCCCAGAGCAAGAGCACGGCTGTCTTCACAAGTGAGCACTCAGCATTGGTGAATTAATGCAGCCTATAACATCCTGACTGGCGGCTAGTCCGTGCCTTGGCCAGTTTATAGCCCATGCCAGTCTGAACTGCACAGTACTAACAGGCTGTTGCGCACTGCTGTCATTCGAAATAGAACTGCACAAATCATTGAATTATGATTACTGTAAATTCATTTTATGGCTATTGTCGCCTTGTGCTAAACTAAAAAAAACATTGTAGCAGGCTACAGCCTAGCCCAGTCCCACTAGCCATATACGACTTGAGGCTACAGGCTGCGCTAGGCTATTGCATGACTCATGTTGCATTTGATTGTTAATGCTATCTAAATAAATCACTGAAACTCATGCTAGTGTATTTTCTGATAGTCTAGCCTAGGCTACCAGTAAAGGAAGAAGAAGGAACAAATCGCCAAATCACAGCCAACAACAACAGCCAGATCCGATTCGACTGACAAAGTTCTGAGTCGGGTATATACAATAAATATGGACACTGTTTGTATTTATGGCTTTGTTGAAAAGAGTGAGTAGGGAGAACAACAGACAGATAGAGAGAGAGAGAGAGAGAGAGAGAGAGAGAGAGAGAGAGAGAGAGAGAGAGAGAGAGAGAGTGAGAGAGAGAGGGCAACAATAACAGGGACAATGGGAAAAGGGTGTTCAGGGTGAATTTTTCCAAATAAAACGTCTTTCTGGCCATACAATGAGCATTCCCCTACCTCCACCTGCGCTATGCTACACCCAATCTCACTGTTCTTTTGGCTCTTGATTTGAATTTAAATAGGGGAGGGGTTGGTGCTTAGCTTTTGCGGCAGGTGATTTGTCCTTGCTATACCCTTGGAGCTAGCCACCGGAAGAGAATGCATGTTTCTTATCCAGAAGCAGGCAGAATAATGTGTGTGTGTGTGTGTGTGTGTGTGTGCGTGTGTGTGTGTGTGTGTGTGTGTGTGTGCATGTGCGTGTGTCTACTTGTGCTTGTAGGTTGAAGTTGGTGTCTACCCATATAATACCCTTATCTAAACTCACTGAACGAGAAACACTGAATTATCTTACTGATCCCACATGTGAAAGATTCTCTATTCTGGCTGTTTATATGAAAAACAAATCCAATGCATAATGGCACAGCTATGCCCATTTTGAAAAAGTGTCTCCTGTCCTCTAACAGCTACGGCACAGTAGAATTTATAGAAACAACAGACAAAGCGTATTCGTGTTTAAAGTGATGGTGGGCGAGCACAGTCTAAGTCTAACTGAAATATTTTGCATGGAAATGTGGTGTGGAACACAAAGTTGGTAGAAAATGACTTTGTGTTCCACCAAATGTCCAGCATTGTTCTTGGAAAGCATTTACAAACTTTAGCAGGTGACCACCTGTCTACATATGATTTCAAAGTCAGACTAACGTCAGAAGTGTGTTCTTCAGTGGGACGATGGGGGGTAGAAATCCAACATGTTGTTGTCTGTTTGATAGTTTACCATCTGCCCACTATTCCCATGGAATGATTCTTCAATCAGACATGGCCATAGATATTTCTGGATAAATCTCCCTCTCTAATACTGTAAAGACTGGGGAGAGAAAACAAATCAAAAATCTCATTTCACTTACAAACAGTCGAATGTGTACATCAGATTACCATCAAATTGAATTTCCAACTCCCCAGCTCCCAAGTTACCTTTTTTTTTCTACCCATCCCCTCACATACAAACATCCCAGTTCCCATGTTTGGTTTGATATTACAAGATGTCAATGGGGGCCGCATACATCGTAATGCTATTCCATGCAACTCCTGATGGTTGTTATTCTCAGCTGCCAGACGATTATGTGTTTAAGGCACAAGTGAATATGATAGACAGTAATCATGTACAGGTAATTTCCCAAGATGGAGAAATAAACACAGAGATTTCCCTGGAGGTGCTCATCGCAGATCCACAGTTTGCAGCTGGCATTTTACATATCTCATGTCTTTCTCTTTAACTTAACATATGCCTTAACGCTCCAGAAACAGCATTGTAAAGCAGATAATTGTGTTTTAGGTCTATATGAATCCTGAATATAT
>JAODTR010007974.1:0-10000 GCA_025399935.1 Amblyopsis rosae | reverse complement strand
ACGTTTTCTTAAAAACATAAATAGAACCTGCAGGGAACGTTAGCTAATGTTGTGGGAATGTTCCCTGCTAGCTGGGATCTCTATTGTTTTCATTTTCCTGTGTATTGCCTTCTCCTAGATATGGAATAAAAAGTTTTGCCATTAAACATTTCCTCCAGATCAAACACCACTAAACAGTAGAACTGCTAGTCTTATTTTTCCAAATCTAGACAATTGGTAGGCCTATAGCTACATCATTATTATTTTTGTTCCCACTAATGGCATCCATCACCACAACATGGGGATGGAGAAACAACCTTACCTTTTGTATCCATAGAAACATTACATTTTACAGGATCTCTACATCCAAATATAACAGAGTAAGAAAAAATAAAAGCTGATGGTTTACAAATACAAACAATAAAGGTTAGGCTGTAGGTATACTGTAACAAGGTAATGTACTCCCAACATGAACGAATCTCCCTCTATTTTTGTTGAGCGTTCCTTTTACAGCATAACAACCATAATTTTAGCGGTTCAAAAGCTTTTTGTAGGAAAGTGATGTGAAAAGATTTGTGGTGACCTTCCTCCAATTGGTGTCCACTTTAAAACATTTTTGTATGTACAACTTGTTGCGTTCACTTTCGATGGCTGAAAGAATTACTGTATCTGCCCTACCTTGATGCAATTCTACACAAAACTCAAGTCTGAAAGGAAGTGGAAGCTTCATGATTGGTCTGCACTGTAGTAGTAGTCCTGGACTTTAATGAATGAGTGAGCAAAAGAGAGAAAGGCTACCAATCCCAGTGTCTTCGCACCAGGAAATAGGCAGGCTATACGACTTCAGCAGTAGGCCAACAAGGAAATGCCAGCCTCAACATCTGGAGTACAGACTATGAACAAACATATTGAGTAATATTTACATAAATTATATTATATCTGATAAATAAATAATACCATCAGAATTATTATTTTTTTGCATAAAATAACTTTTCTTTCTTTTAAAATCCCATTAGGAGTATAAAGCTATATTACAGGCGTGGAGTAGTGACTGGATGTCTTGTAGCGACAGCCTAATTACTGTACCATATATGTTGTCACGATTGAGCGCATGCTCGTGCGAGGACGCTCTTTCAGCTACCTTCTGAGTCTGAGCGGACAACGCAGAAAACAGAAACAAGAAAGTTGCGGGACTAATACTCACAGCTAGTAAATAGTGAACCCTGACACCAAAATTTAGTAGCCTAGTGCTTGCGTTATCAAATGTAGGCCTTTCTATGCCTTTTGTTAATTATAAATTAAATTACGATAAGACGAAGGAGTCAAATAAATAATAAGCAGGCAAGCAACACGGCGCATAACCATTAAATTTGCTGTGATTTGGAGGTATCGTGTACAAATACAAACAGTTTACTTGTTTTGGGGCTGCATGTTCTCACTGTTATTAGGTTTTTTATATTGATAATACTCTGCAAAAAAGCCTGAAAAGCCTTTAGCTAATTCTGATTGGTGGAAACGCTAGCGGTTTCCTTCACCTCTCGCTGCGAATAAAAAATGTGAATTTCTAGAAAAAGTTGATAGACCATCGGGTTTCGGTTGATAGGAGCAGTCGCTACAGCGGCTACACCGAAGAGACAACCAGCGATCTGGCGATTTCTGTTGATAAGCAGTTGCTCCCACACGCACAAGCGAAAATCGCTGCGGTGTAGTTCTATCTTAAGTCACTGACAACTACGCACACGCACACACTTACCATCTACCCAGCCATGCATACAGTACATATTAACACACAAACAACCCCAAAGGCTGATCTGAATGTACAGCATTCTGTCAAGTAGCCCAAAGGAAGCAGTTCAACTTCAGATGCAACATTTTCAACACACAAATACATACATCCAGTGAAACAAAAACAATAGCATTATAGTGGCTTTCTTTACTAATAAATAACTGGGTTTTTGAAGCTTTGGGCATGTAATTTGTATACACCTGCTATCTAGGCTCACATCTGCTGTACCTAGTGTGAGATAATACGTCAAGGAGGAGATTGTATGTACTGCATTTAAACAGAGCCTGGATTCTGTTATTGTATTGACAACATGTGACACATCTGCTATGCTCATATTGATAGCTGGTTTATATGCACACACTCCCCCTTCTTTCTTTTTCTCACATGCGCACATACACACACATCTATCACCCTTCAAAGTGCATGGCTTACACTAACAGTGTCATTTTATTTTATTCAATTGTCGCGAACAGCAGTGATGTCAGAGTTCAGCAGATTGTGGAGCAAACCCACCTCGCTCTCTCTTAGTTTCCTACTACCACACCTCTCTCCCACTTTCCTTTACCTCTCCGACAAGTTCTCTCTCTTCTCCTCGCACTGCTTCACTCACTCATGCCCCTTTTTCTCTGATCTTCTCCTTTCAGCGATGTCAGCAGCTTGAAAGATGTAACTATGTATTAAAACTGACAAGATTCATTGCTAAGTCTAGGTGAAAGTGTTTGTGTGTGTGTGTGTGTGTGTGTGTGTGTGTGTGTGTGTGTGTGTGTGTGCGTGTGCGTGTGTTTGGGATGTGCCATGCATGCCTGTGTTTGAATTGGATCTTCTTGAATTGGCGTGTTAGTGTGTGTGAGACAGTTGCATTTATTTATGAATGTGTGTTTATATATATGTGTGGTTCTGTGTGTAGGTGTGCAGGTAATTTGGGTGCGTGGGTGGACCTGTTTTGTACGATAACATTTAAATTGAGGTGCTGTTGTGAGCGATCATCTTGATCTATGGAAGTGGAGTTTTATTTCTATGCGTGCGATTGCGTTGCGTGTGTGAGTGTGTATGTGTGTGTGTGTGTGTGTGTGTGTGTATGGCTCGGCGGAAGTAGAGAATGGAGAATCAGTTGCTGCTGTCTTCACAGCTGGCTTTAGGAAACTGGATGACTGTTATTGGAGTTTATGCGACGCAGCGGTGAAGCAGATTGTTCAGGAACAAAGGTGCCTTGATGAGAGCAGCTGAATAGCAGGGCGCTACTTTACCCTGGCTTAACGCCACGTTGGAGTGTTTTTCTGTGTGTGTGTGTGCGTTCGCGCGCGTGCGTGTGCATCCCCGCGCTGTGCAGTTCTGATACATCAGAAAACGATTAACATTTTAGAGCATTGTCAAGTATTACAACAGTGAGCATTCGTATTTGTAAAGCATAATAAAATATTGAAATTCCAATGTGAACTTAAAGCTGAACTGGCCATGAAAGATGCTGAAAGTATTTCTTGTCAATCAATGGGTGACAAACCTGTTCTGCACAGGTATTGTGTATTAATCATACCCATAACAGGAGGTTTAAAATATTTAATGCATCATTCGAGTTTGTTGTAGACACTGAATATTTAATGAATTGTCTTCCATTATTACTTGCATTAGGTTCCAAGACATAAGTGGACTCCTCAGGCGTTTTGCATTCATTTAGCTTGACATCTTAGAATATGTCAGTTATACGTTTAAAGGCCAATTGACATAAATGACTGATACAGTATATACACTATACAGAATGTGTGGTTGTTATTGTATAGTAGCTACAGCATTTGCATGTGGAATAAACCAGATTAACCCAATACATGGTTTTAGTGATTTAAAGGTATAGTCTGCTATTACAAGCTAAATGCTAAACTAATACACTTTTTGTCAAATTCAACAATTAAATACGATACTTCTACACAGCCCTGGCTCCGTAAATAGTAACAGAAACAAAGTGGTGAAAACCACTCATGTCAACAAAGCCGTAGCACTACGCTTTGCTTCACAATGCATTTCTATGTGTGAGGCGGGACCATGGAGGACCGCAGAGCGATGCTGTTTTGATTTGAGCTCAAAGTTGGCAAGAATTACTAACCCTGCCTTTAACATAAATTCTCTAATGGTAAAAGCAAGGACAACATAACATAATAGCAGAAAAAGAAAATGTTACTGTTCAGACCATGGCTGCACTAAAATAACATCAGACAAAAAGCAAGCCTAGCTTATGCCTAGCTCTGGGAAAGGCTTGGGTCAGATGAGACCAGTTAAACATTAGAAAGACAAATGGTAGCGGCGGTCTCCGACGGGCTACAACTGGAGAGCAACATCCCTGGATTACCACGTCTTCGACAGTTTGAGTTTTAGATAGATGAAAGATCCCTTCCACTATATCGCTCTCTCTCATCTTGTCTTCATTAACAACCTCTGATTGATGCGCTACGCCTTCTTATTCTTATTCTTCTTTTTAAACGCACCCTTTCCATGCTCTTTCATTAGACCAGGACAGATTGTTTCTCTTTTACCTCTCACATCCGTTCTTCTGACTCCATCTTGTCTTGTCCCTCCGCCGCGGCCTCTGTCTGTTAAAGACACAAGCCATAAAAGACAGAGGAACGATGCAACAGGGCCGATGGGAGGCTGAACAAAGACGTTGCTGAGGAAAGGCAGATGTACTTTAGGTTTAAAGTAGTCTGTGTGTGTGTTTGATTGAGGGATGAGCACACGTTAGTGGGTGTTTGTGCCTGCTTGCTTGTGGGAATTAGTGAATATAGAGAATACGTATTTACTGTGTGAGAGCTTGCAAGGTTCTGAAGGATGGAGGGTGAGTCTTCCAGAATGTTCTAGAACACAGGGTGGTAGTACAGGTACTTTCAGCAGTGGAAGAAACAAGCACGCACTACAGACAAATGGCTAGATGAGAAGCCTTATCTCAAACTAGACCGGCCACGGTTCTTTCATTTTCATTACTGTATTGTTACTTTAAATGTTTTTTTTTGCAATGAAGTTTCAATAACAATGGCAGAAGTGTTAATATACAATTATTGATTTTAAATATGTATGGTACGAAACATGAATAATAATAATAATAATGCAATGTTGTCATTTATAGCAGGTGTTTTTATCTAAATCGTACAATTGCACATTAAGGAGCAGCTGGGCACATGTTGGGTCGACATCATCACTAACCTCTAACCACTCTTATTATTCTTCTCACAAAAATAATAATCATCATCATTGTCATAAAAAGAAGCACTGTAAATAAATGCATGGGCAGACTGTGCCTACCATATGTGGAGGTGATGTAAAAAATATTTTAAGCCTAGAATGCGTTGGTGTATATCCAGTGCCAGTTTTGAATCTCTTATTCTGCAAACTGCCAATTAAGGTGCTGTATAATTCCATTATGAATCAGTATAGGTTAATGCAACAGCTAAACATAGAAACAGTATACACAAGTGGCTTCCAGACAAGCATGGTGATTGGTCCAAGACTCCGGGCAGAGCTCATATTTCCAATTAAGCCATGTGAAGTGTACCACCACAAAACTGTAGTGCAGTGCTGTTTTCTCATGTAATGACTGGCGGTAATCTGGTTGTCCTGTAGTCACACATTATTATAGAAGCACCACAAGAGTTAAGACAGTGAAGCAAAAATATCTCACAGGAATTGTATAGCCTTTATGTTATACAGTTAACAGTGGAGTCAGCGATTGTCTGAGGGGTCTGGCCATTGCCATCTTTGCAGTAACTGACTCTGCTATCCATGAGATATTCATAATAACGGGAGTAATGTACGCCTTAATATATTTTCAACTGAAGGGTTATATACAAATTCACCCCTTGTCATGGATGGGGAAACTAGGCATAGAGGCCAAAACCTTTTTTATGTACCAGGCGGTAAACATGTTATTTCTGCATTTTAATTAACATGGAGGTCTGTGGGGATTGACTCACTTTTGGAGCCAGCCTCAAGTGGCCATTTGAGGAACTGCAGATTGTGGTGGCACTAATTAAGAGGTTAAAGCATTTATCCGAAGCGGAGGTTCCCGCTTGGTGATGAGTCATGCGTGAGGCATGATAACTCATGGAGGGCAGGTGATGTTACTATTTGAAAGCGAGAACCACAAGGGTGATATTAAAATTCACTGTTCGTTTATTTTGGCATTTTCAAAAGAACATTTCATGCACTAGGTCTTCCTTCAGCAAGTGCAGACAGACAGACAGGCGCATGAATAGACACAATTTGACAGATGGATGGAGCTAAAGAAACAGACAGGCCCGCGTGACCCTGACAAATGTCGTTCTCCTCTGGATCGGAACTACCTACGTTTGAGATGAGCTGGGTTGTCTTGTTGGCTTTTGCTTCCCGCCTTTGTTTGGCAGAACAAAATGTTTGAGAGGGCGCTCGCCTGCAAAGCCTACAAAATACGTATGTCTGCTCAAGTGTGTAGTGGTAAATGGTGCCAGGCATCGTCTCCATCTTCTGTTGCTGTGCTTAATACAGCCAGTCTCTAGAACATAGCTGCACTTTATCAACATAATGTACGTGGGTTACACATTCCTCTCAATAGTACGGAAAAGTAGATATGGCCATACTGTCAGTCTCTCTCTCTCTCTCACACACACTTGCATGCACATAGATGCCCAAAGGAATTAATCTCTTCTGTGACTAAATGTACACCTCTGCTGCCCAGAGAGAAAGGAGCAATGAGAATTCCTATCAGCACTGCCAGCACACTTTCTTGTGTGTGTGTGTGTGTGTGTGTGTGTTGTACCTGTGCCAATAAATATGCTATAATGTGAGTTTATAGTCGATTATGTTTGCTCTTGTGTGGTTAAATACTTTTGCATCTGAAAGAAAAGAAGAAAAAAAACACTTCTTGTGAATCAGAGTAAATATTGAATAAAAGTTTCCATTGATGATCAATGCGTGCGTGCGTGTGTGTGTAGGCAGGCTTTTGTGCATCTGTATTGCATATTCGGCAACACATTGTCTCCATGTCTAACAAGGTTAGTGGGCTCTTTCATACTAGAACTGTTTGCGCACCACGCGATGAAGTGTCTCTTTGAAGTGTGGCCGTCACACACTATGGTGTTTGAGTCTGAACACATAAGTGCCATATGTACTGTGTGTCTTAGTGTGTGTCAGTACAGGTATGGAATTCTCTCTTATCCTTTGCAGGTCTTTTATATGGGTGCCTGTCAAGGCACAAACAAACCAAAGGTACAGCTGTACTGTAGCAAAGAGCTGCCAGGACATGCAGATTTCCAGGGAATGACGTTTGCTGTTGATCACTGCTGCTATGTGCAGGACCTCTGAGATCCTCCGATCATAAAGACGGCATTTATCTTTAATGGCATACGGAAACACTATTCATTGACCTTTTGGACTCCTGTCATTTTCCATTTCTCTTGCAGAGGTATAGACTACCATACTTTAAACTGGGTGGATAGATCAGTATAATATAGGTCAGAGAAGATTGGTTACAATCCAGACATAACATTTGTTTCTATATAGTTCAGATCAGAATAGTTTTTTCACAATTATCTTATCTTATATTATGGTATTTTCATTTCCCTTTGGTTCAGGTAAAACTGACCACTCAATTGGGAAAACTTTAATTATTCAATAGCAGGCTGATCAATTTTGGGGTGGTAGTTTAAGGGAGATACAATTGTATATTGTATTGTTTTAAAAGTAGTTTCAGATATTTAATGTTCCCACACACATTGTACAGGCACCCATTACCAAAGTAGCCAATCTTTCTGGCCTGCGTTTTAACTGCGTTTGATCCAATGCAACTGAAGCAGGATTATGTGTAGCTCTAAGCAGCTATTGAGTGAAAGCCTTTACCTGATTCCCAGACGTATTTGCTGCATAAAGCTAGCATCAATAATAAGGCGTGGAGGCCTTGAGCCGGCAGAGCGGTCAGGAATGTTAACTAATGCTGTTGGTGCAGAAACCTAGTCAACAAAGTCAAACATTATCCCATTGGCTGCCCACTTCCACAACCGCGCCCCATAACCAATTGCTGACCTGTCTGTTCAAAAGTGCTAATTGTATCTCTCTACTGGTTTGATGATAAATACAAGTGAATAATTAATGCAACTAACCATGTAGGCTGAATCATGAAGCTGCCCACACTAGCACTGAAATGTTTGAAAACAACCTTCTCTACATTTTGTACTCACAATAACCAAGAGTTTTGATCTTGTCTGGACAGCGAATGTAGATTTAGAGAAAACTAAAGTATAAATGGCACGAAGCAAATTCATAAGGTCAACATGTTTATCATGACCAGGCAACTGATTTAGGTGTTTTGCTAAGTGTTGCCAACAATGGCGTTTTCTAATTTATTCTGAAATGAATTTCAATTCCTAAAAAGTGTAGTTTGATTCGACACCCCATAATCATAGCTTACATAGCATACCTTCAAAATGTGTGTAAATCAGAAATAAAATACTCCATAACATCTGTAGAAATAAGACAATACATAACCAAACACAACCAAGTCAACTCTCTCTCTGTATATCACTCTGCCAATCTTCAGAATATTCATGCATGACAGAGCACATCTGAGCCTGTGAAAATTATGTTATACCTCTCCTCCCATAACGTGGGTTTTACAAACCCCTTGCCTCCAGTCTCATCCTCTGTAATCCCACTCTCATTTAGATAAGCCCCCCGCATTCCTTCAGACCGCTGGTCATATTACAAACATGTCACGCAACACACACCAGTGGCAACATGTACATGGTAACAGGTATATCTGGCAGATAGAACTATACGGTCTCCGTCTGTGTTACAGTATGTGTTTGTGTAAGTGTGTGCCTGATACTGGGCCAGATTCACAAACATGGATTAGGAACATTTTTCAATGGAGATCTTCATTGAACTTTTACATTTTTAGTCTTTGACTAGAATGTGAAACTTGGTGTGTTCTTTTTCTGTCTCTCTGTCTCCCTCAATATACTATATTCCAGCTGCCTGTCTCTCTTTCTCTCTATATACACACTATATTCCATCTGTCTGTCTCTCTCTATATACTATATTCAAGCTGCCTGTCTCTCTTTCGCTCTATATGTTGCCAATAGGATTGTCTGAAATAATGATGAAATAATCATTTGAAAGCATCAAGGTTTATTTAAACAATATGGGAAGTGGGAGTAATAGACAAATAAACAAAACAGAGGGAAAAGAAAAAAGGAAAATAAGTCCACCCCCAGGGCAGCCCAGATCTTCTTATGCCCTTTTACCAGCTCAGTTGCTGGGGCGGACTAAACAATAAGTAACCCAACAAAACAAACAACTAAAGCTAAATACGGCAAGAGCAGCTATGACCCTCCAGAGCGCTGCAAAACAAGCCTTTATATTAAAATACATTTATTCAAGTAATTTAAAAACCCATTTTGCATATGATAATCTACTACCTGTTTTGCCAGTCCCTTAATATACCGACCACCAACGTCAGTTCTGCATAAGGGCAAACACAGCTAAAAAAAACATAAGAACAATTTAATATACATATAAAACAATTGACCAATTTCAACAAATAGTCTTACCCCTGTTTCTGGTTTGGCTGTGTAGGTGAGGTGTGCATCTGCCTCACACTAATGACCAGAAACCCTAGCTCCTCCCATTCCTCCCAACCTTTATAGTCTGCCAGGTGGCAACCTGCACTTAATTAGTGTCCTCTCTATAGTGCCACCCGCTACATCTCACCCCAGCCAATTGTATTGGCGCCTCGACGATATAGTATACACTTCTAAAGACTTCTTTAAAAAGACTTTCCTCACTTTACACTAAAAAACCCTCAACTCATCTCCTGTACTGGTGCCCCCGCCTTTTTTATAATAGACTGTGGCAACCGATAGGGATTAGAGTGCTGTACCTCTTGACGACCTTCGCAGACCCTCCAATGCTGAATTTACTTCTGCATCAGTTTCCATCTGCCTCTCCGGGAACCATCACCTTATCGTGGTGGAGAGGTTTGGGTGCCCCCCCATGAACCTGAGGGCTGTGTTGTCTGGAGCCTTGTGCTCCTGGTAGGGTTTGCCACGGAGCCCAGTCGGGCACAGCCCGAAAAAGCAACATGGCGCCTCCATCTCCATCCTATCGGCCCACC
This sequence comes from Amblyopsis rosae, assembly GCA_025399935.1. NCBI lineage: Eukaryota > Metazoa > Chordata > Actinopteri > Percopsiformes > Amblyopsidae > Amblyopsis > Amblyopsis rosae. The sequence goes on along the minus strand of JAODTR010007974.1, from coordinate 107 downwards.
ACTCGTGGGAGGAACCGTGGGGGTCGTGTACGCTGCCACATGGGTGGCAGTGAAAGTCAGGGGCCTCGACGGACCAGACCCGGGCAGCAGAAGCTGGCTCTAGGGAC
>JAODTR010007973.1:0-10001 GCA_025399935.1 Amblyopsis rosae | reverse complement strand
TTCGGCCCCCCCCCCCCCCCTCCATTGCTGACGCTATGATGATTGGCAACTCCTTTCCTCTTAAAAGGTAAGAGCTCCGCCGTGTAAATGACACGTTCCACAGCTTTCTGAATATGTCTTGGCAACAATGACATGTACCCATAGCTGAGGGTATGGGTCAACCAGGTTGTGGCATTACACGTCTCACATGAGGCCTGTCATGTCATGTGTGGTAAATGGTATATGGATTGCGTTTATTTGTACTTCTTTCCTAACCTGCTGGCCACACAAAGGCTGTACAGGAATATCCTCACATTCACCCATTTACACACACGTTAATACAGTGCACCGATGGTGATGTCAGCCATGCAAGATGCCATCACCAAGAGCAGTTAGGGCTAGGTGTCTTGTTCAGGGACAACAAGCGACTTATCTATACCTATATATCTAGTCTATTGTCAGCAAAGCATTTTTATTGTATGTTATATTGCATAAAATACAGACTCAGCCCACACCCCTGCCTGTGTGAGGGCATATCTCACACAATGGCAATATCCAGGACACTGACAATGGTATTGGCAAACAGACATGGTTGACTGTTGGATTCACTGAGTCTGGCTGAGCAAATAGCGATGGCAAGTTACATAATAATGAGTTGTTCATTCAATTCAAATATTTAATAGACTATTATCTTAAAGTGAATGTTACCACTATTATGGTAGGAAATAATCCATTCCCACTTGTTGAGGTCATATTTTCACTTACTGTACAGTACTTAAACATTGCCCTACATACAAAGAATCCACATTCCCCATGGTGTTGTGTTGAAGTATGTTGATGATGCTGGCACACGTCACAGTGTGGAATACGGAACGTAGAGCATATCTACACTATTATGTGGTATGTACATGAATGCCCTTAAGACAAGACTGTATAAATAAACTTGACTCCATTCCCCTTGATTGTGACAACCTACAGCCTCACGTCTTCTGACGCAGGGAACCAGAAAACCAAGAGTGCTGGCATAATCCTGTTCACTGTCACAGTCTCCTAACTCTTTTTTTCTTACTCATTCTTCATGGAGCTCTGCATCTGTCACGTGAAGGGGGGGAAGAAAGATCCTCGCTGTGGTCTTCTAGCTTGTAAAACGGACAACGCAGAATCAAAGGAACCTTTGCAGAAAATAGTAAATTAACTTTGATACGCTGCAGTTCAACATCGCACTGTTAGCGCCGAGCATAATGATGTTGAGTTGCGAGGAATTTCTAAATAACAATAACATAAGCCAAGGCAACATTCCATTGGCGAAGAGCGAGCATTTTGTAAAATAAATATAAAAAAGGAAAAAAGAAATGTATCAAAAAATAGTTAATTTGCAGTTTATGCCGCATCACTACTCAGAATCATTAATTGTGAAACAAAGCACAGATGGAAGAGGCTGGGAGGCTATACTCTGCTAACACGGAATATGGCTTTTCTCTCCCTAGAGGCGGCCATTCCAAACCTGGGACAAATATTTACTGTGCTGTGGCACATGTTCCCATACCCGTCCATCACTGTTCACTGCTTGAGAGGGTTCCCTCTAATTTGGGAAAATGCAGATACATAAACCTGGGGAAACAAAGCCTTTACCCCTTTAAAAGTATGGCAAATATGAAAACAAATAAGAATAAAATAAATACTGAATATATGTATATATATATATATATATATATATATACATATATACATACTGTATACACAGTATACATAATTTGTAATTGAGTTGTATTTTATTGCATAAAATGATACACAAGAATGCTACCCGCCTACTTGACAAGTGAGGTATTTTGATTGACATCCACGACGACCAACTATACGTAACCAAGTTTGATGTTAAACTTGCAATGAGGAAAACTATACAAAATGACTCTGAATATAAGGCTACGGTTACTGATTAAAATAAATGTTGAATTTTGAATTAGTAAATAAAGCAATGCGCTATCGTTGCATCAGAAATTACGGAGACATACTGTACTTGTGAGTGACAATGCTAACAGCCAATGTAAATCGACAGTATTACTTCCCGAAAGTCCGAGAGTCCCGTGTCGAGCTTACAGGAGTACAGTATATGTATCAGACGTTCAGAGTTGCCTATGTGACATAGTGCTAATGAATGGAAGAGGCTGAGACTAAGGCTTCCTTAATTAAACTAGTTGCACAGAACACCCTTACGTATTCTCCTTAAGGTTTCCTTATAATGGCCACAGATTTTTTTGAGATTTCTGAATAGAACTTTTGGGAGATATCCATAATGGAAAATATGTTGGCTTGAGGAAAATAGCCAATAGTCTGCTTTATAATAAATAACCAATAACCAATTTAACCAATCGTGCCATTGCATTGCCACAAGCCGACAGTTACATGTGTGCAGAAAAATAACCTGTGAAGGAAAAAGGCTTTATACCATATTTTGGGACAAAACATTTTAAGGTTGTTTTTTTTTTATGTTATTTTTTAGATTTGATTGTGAATTTATTCATTCATTTTTGTATGTCCCGGTGACCATTGACAGTGCATGTATGGCTCTCTTCCCATTCATTTAGATAGGGTCTCTCTATTAATTGGACGGAGGCATCACCAAGATTGCTGCCGAGCGGCCAGACCTGCCTATAAGGACTCTGGTAACGGTCACCGTTGCCTGTTCCAGTAAGGGTGACGCTAATTAAAACATGCCCTGGATGAGCTCACGCCATCAGCTGGTGCACCGTGGGGTCACCCAGCCCCTGCGCAGCACTCAGGGCAGTGGAGTGGTGTCATGGTAACAAGCATTTGCCATGGAGGATAATGGCAGGAGAGAAAGCGAGCTGCTAATGGCAACACCGCGCACGTTAGCATCTCCCCAAGGACATGAGAGGCTCTCATCGCCACCTGACACCTGATGAATGTTTCCCCTGGCAACGCCCGGGCTAGTCAAACTAGCGCTTAGCCCAGCAAGGGTTTCACACAGGAAATGGAAAACATCTGTGGTGCCGTGCCTCAAAAAGAACCACGTTTCATTTATGGCTGGCCCATCAACCTGCTTCAAAAGCAGATGGAGGCACACTGATAGCAGAAAATTATAGAGGCAATGTTCTAATTTGCAAATCTGAGCCCCTCAGCCTCTCTATTGATTAAAACCTGTCATCGCTGGCAAACTGCGTGTTTTTTTTTATCTTTATTTTTTTGTCAGTAATCTGTTGATGGAGGGTACATCTTTCTGGGTCATGCGCCAGAAGTTTTTAGGGGATATTGAGGGATGAGTGGGGGGTGTTTGCAGAAATCAGGAACTTCTGCAGACTGTAATTTCTTTTGAACACTTCTGGCCCCAAGGTGGTGATAAAGTGGTGTAGGTGTTATTTGCCTTAGTGAGCCAATAGTGTGTTAGACCCTAAAACAAAGCTCAGCACTGCAGCGCTATACAGCGGGTTGATTGGGTACTGAAAACAGGTTAACACTGGAGAGAACCTGCTTTTGAGTAGTAGGCCTATATCTCACTGCGAGAGAACAATAACTCGTTCACACCGACTGCTTTAAACTACAAATTGAATGCTTGTTTTGTTTAAGAAACATTTCACGCCGACTGTAAGAAATCATTACGCCGCAATCCATCAGAAGCGACGCTGAACGCGTTCAGATGTCCTGTATTTAGTTTGTGTTTTCAAAAGTGAAATATTGCGACAGGTGGAAATATTTTGTGCACTGTCAGCTCGTGCGGGCGAGGTTTAGGAAGGTCCCCGTGGCAACAATGACTCGCCTGTCACCAACTGTCTTCGTGCTAACAGGACGCTCGGCTCCTTGCGTCCTGCTCAGAGGATTACTACTAGAACAGAGCGGGGGGGTTGATCTGAGAGATGCAGGTGTTTCCATAGCAACCGTAGTGCACCCACAGCAGCAGCTGTGCTGTGCCGTGCCTGGTGACTGTGGGAGACACATAAGGATGGCTGTTTGGGGGGAGGGGGGGTGTAGCTTGAGAGGGTACCATCAATGTTTGTTCATTTTTCATTTTTTCTCTCTTTTCTATCTGTTGTTTCTTCTCTCTCTCTTTTGCCCGTCTTGGTCATGTGATGACATCACATTTATATTTTATTATGATTTTGCAGCACAGGGGCCAATCCCCTTGCTAAATGTGCATCTGAATCATCATAAACATGAAGTCTACTTGGCACTTATAACCATATTTACTTTGCTCGCCATATTTCCCTGTACTGCATTTTCCTAAAATATATCTCGCATACAGCTTATGTGTTCAGGTGTAGCCATGTAAGCCATGGCAACCAAAAGCAAATGTGTTTGGAAACAGAGAGAAAGGGAGAGAAGGTTGTCATTTTCTTTGCTCCAGTGAGACAAATGAGACTGATTCTACTTGACGTGATGTGATATTAGTGGATTTGTAACAGGCAGGTTCTTGAACAGAGATTATATACCCCGCCACTGAAAATATAACTACATGAAAAAGCATTGCAATATTGTATTATTATTTGCTGAATACAGCACTGGAAAGTAACCACGATTGCAATAAGATACTTTTCTTTTTTGGTGTGCACATTTTTCTTATTTTTGGACACCGTGTACAATCAGAATTTAATTTTACAATCACGTATGTAGGGACTATAAATTATTTCAAAACGTCAATGCGTCTCGGGGTAGTGTGATGCCATAACACAATGTTAGTTTGGTTATGTGTTTGTTTGACCGGCGTTAGTGATCTTTCACGCTGCGCTCGATACTACAGGCTGATCGCAGACTTCTTTTTGATTTTATGGCCCTCCGTTGATCGACAGGCATTGCAGGATGAGGATTTGGTTCCTAAGTGTCTAAAATAAGAAGAAAAGCAGTGGGATTTCTGTGTTATGATTTGATAAATATATTTAATAATCTATTTAATCAAATCATTCATTCATTATTTTTTTTCAGCGTGTACATTTCTTTATTGGTTAAATAAATAAAAGTTTACAACTGACCGGATTAATCTAATTAAAGTGTGAGTGAAGACACCCTTAGTAATCATGAATTTGGAGAAAGTATATTTGGTTTTAAGTAAGTGAATATGTTTGGACTAATCATTTCACATGTGGCGGCAGTTGGAATTGAAAAAGCAGTCAGGTATGAAACCAGACAGAAATCCGGCAGTGGCTACTGCCACTTCACTGAAAAAAAGGTACAAAGGGGACTATCCTCAAGGCCAAAGCACCTGAGACGGACAATGTGTTCTCAGCTGGTCAGTCTCATCTTCATCTTCTAGCGCTCTACGCTGTATAAGACTCCAATCTGGGAAGAAACCAGGTGAGAGTGTCAAGTATGCAGGTAAAGATGGGAATGTTCCGGGCTTTGTCTGAATGACATTGGAGACTTTCTAAGATAAGAAGGGGAAACTTTAAGTTGCAGATGTTAGGTGTTAGGGTTAATTATCTGTGTATGAAGACTACAAGGTTACTATTATTGTATTGAAGTAAACTTGTCACATATTGAAAAATATTTAATCATTTCATAATTCTTCTTGTCTTTTACTCAGTAATGGCCAAAAATGAGTATGTAATTAACAGCCTGTAATTTAAGGCATTAGCTTAAAAAGCACACTGTCAGTATTTCCACAGCTTATTGAATCACTGAGCCCAGTGGGGCTCAAAGCCATGGTTTAGTGCCAAATGTTGTGGAGGAGCATATCTCTTCTGCTCACGCATTCAATGCCGAAACATGCGACAAAATTATCACAAGATATATATGATATATGTATATATATATATATACATATATGTATATGTATGCACACTCTGCAGTGCCCTACACAGCACTAACAAAAAACAAGTACCAGGAACCTTACTTCACAATTTTTTAACAGTGGTTCAGCATTTCAAAGCCGCAATCAGAGGCTGCGCTGGGTCACTCTATGTGTGTTTGTGTGTGTGTACCCTGAACTCTCTAGGCCTTCTGAGGACATACCTGCTGGTTGTGAATAATGTGTGCGCTCCAGATGACTCAAGCCTCTTATGTGGAGTCCACGCAGTGCACTGCACCGCATTGCTGCGTATAGAATACATTTGCAGCTCCTGCAAGCTGTAGTGGCACGGTGGATGTATTTATAGCATATATGCAGGCACGAGAGATAGCGGAGCCATATGACGCCGTAGGGAGCATTAATTTTGAACGCACACTAAGAGAGGCGTCTTTGATGTGTCCCCGACAATGTGCAGTGTACTAAATAACTCCCATTGGTGTGTATAGGCATGGCATGATGTCTCGCGGTACTTGCGTCGTTGCAGTGCGTTGTTGCCGCGTGTCGTCTGCCGTTGCCATGTACTGTTGCCGTGTACGGCGCTCCTTCATATGAACAAGCCTCTGCAGCCGTCAAACCTACAGTTAAGTACAGCGAGTATAGTCTAACTAAGTCTCCGAAAGGCTCCCTAATTAGATGGCCTTGCTTGCACTTTTAACACAGATATATGTTAGCGCGACGCTTCCCCTAATGGATGTCAGCGCTGCTGCACCGCAGAACTGTGAAACCAGGAATGTGACTTCCCCCCACCCACCCCACCACCAGCGCTGTGCTCCTTTCAAGAGGCAGTTCATTTCCCAGTTAAGTGAACTTGACCAGGAAAAAAATGCTAACTGGAGCCCCACTCGACCGCCCCCCTTGGTTGCTGGCTGGAATGTTGACTCAGAGTCTAGAATGGCTACAGTGGCAGTTGTTTCTCTTCCGACCCCCCCCCCCAGACTCTCATAGGAATGCGCGGCGTGTCTGTTGCGGCTACTCCCTGCACGGAGCATTAGAGAATTTATGACCTCCTAATTGGATTAGCTTTATTACTGGAAGTAGCCACGAGTCAGAAAGGGGGATATTTGATGTTTTATGCATTCAGATTGGGAGCCAAGATGCCTTAAAGCAAATGAACAGCAAGCACATGTCGTGTTTCTTGTTAAAGAATGACATCCAATCTAGTTGAAAAACAACCCTGACTCCCTAAAAAGTGTGTGTGTGTGTGTGTGTGTGTGTGTGTGTGTGTTGGGAGGGGCGCAGGGGGGACCCCTGACAAATAGCTAATTATGGCTTTTCTGGCATATTTTCCACTTTTCTGATCCAGTCGCTTTGATTAGCTACCCTTGTCATGGGGGTGCCGGTCTGAGGAACCATGAGGTGTGGGGGAGTCATACTCTTGTCTGGAGTGGGCGGTTGTGGTTGGGGGACGGGGGACGGGGGACGGGGGACGGGGGACGGGGGGTGGCTAAAATTACATACATAATTGGTGCAGGGGGTTGCCATGGATACCGCTGTAACTCAGGTTAATTTCTGACAACGGTCGGAGTCAGAATAAATGACTCTGGGAATTGGGGCATGTCCCATATAACCAGGGATCTGGGGTAAATATAGCTGCTCGGGGGGGGAGAAGAAAAGCAAAGTAACCTCTCCCATCTCCTCCCATCTCCTGTCCTCTCCTCCTCTCCCATCTCATCTCCTCTCCTCTCATATCTCCTCTCCTCTCTCCTCTCCCCTCTTCTCTCCTATCTCCTCTCCTCTCCTCTCATATCTCCTATCCTCTCCCCTCCCCTCTCCTCTCCTAATCTCCTCTCCTCTCCTCTCCTCTCATATCTCCTATCCTCTCCCCTCTCCTCTCCTCTCCTAAACTCCACTCCTATCCACTCCACACCCCACCTCTCCCCTCTCCAATCCACACCCCACTACACAACACACCACACCCCACCCCCACTCCTCTCCCCTCTCCTCTCCTCTCCTCTCCTCTCGCGAATAAACACAGTCGCCCTGACTACATACTGGTCTACAAACAGGTGCAGCGATCTGAGATGGATATGCATACAGTGTGGGTCATGGTCACATGTCAGTTAATACAGTAGATGAACGTCATGTCTCTCCTTTTTTACATTTAGTTAGCATACGTCTGGATCGCAGTACAGATGGAAACCGCAGCGACCAAGAGGAGGTGGGGGGGGGGGGCCCTCTTGCAGACCCCCACAGCTCTCTATTGACCATGATGAAGCAGTGGGGAACTTGACGGTCAGACAAACCAGCCTGCCAGCATGCGTACACAGCACATTGAAGCCCAACACGCAAACACACATTCCCTGTACTGTGCACACACACACACACACACACACACACACACACACACACACACACACAGCTATATCCAGCCACAACCAGCCACAGATATTTGACACACAGAGTTGGGAATTGGAAGCATTTGGAAGTATGGAATTTGGGGAATAAACACAGAGCCCTCTTTTGTTCCCTGTTGTTTTCTGTTATATGAGAGACTTGACGTTAAGAGTGAGACATGTAAACATCCGCCCTGTCTTAGGCTATTTCACTATTAGTATTTACATAAGATCCATAGAGAGCATAAACTCTATCCAATGTACGGTATGTGTTTGCACAATACGTTATCTAGCTTACCAGCCTGTGTGGGAAGGCACTTCAATAGAGCTGTCAGCATGCAAGACTTGAGAACATTAAACTAGAGTCTCCGTAGAGCATTTTCCAGGGAGATTACGTCAAGCGGTGTACAGGTAATAGAGGTACAGTAATATGTTTAACAGCAGAGGCTGTTGCACCAGCGAGGCTAGGCAGCGCTAAATAAGAGTACGTGTTCCCATTGTATCGCTGGTTTCCACCACAAGGGAAATTCCTGGCACAAATGGAGGTGTGTAGCTCTTGAAGGAGCACGCGCTGCGATGGGACCGTTTCAGTGACTCACCTCCTACATTCTCATGGGAGGAACGTGACCTGTTATATCTCATGGAAATGGAGCGATCGCTGTCTTTTGTGCTGCCGCCTTGCAGCAAAGTACACGTTCAAAGCCCTCCTCAACATGTCTAGCTCGGGGTTTTGGGAATCCTGCATCAGCTTGCATTTTCCTGACACTGATTTGTTCTGCCGTGACCGATGTCTGGAGTTGTTTGCAGTTTGCATGCGTTATTCTAATGCTAGGGTCCTGGTGTTTCCAGTATAGTACCTGCAATGGTGATGGTAATGCAGAGACTATTATGTAGAGAGTAATGCTTGTCTGTGTGATTGGTTGTTGCTATGATGCGTCCTGATGGGAATGTCTTGTTGCCTGTGATTGCTTTTTTTATTGATGTTTGTGTGAAAGTCATTAACGATAACGGCTAAGGCGGTCTTTCAGGGGGTATACTGTAGCATAAGATAGGTGGCGGTGATTTATTGCTTTACATATTGATATCATACACACATGGTGTAACATATTCATATGTGTTTGTGCGTTTGATCAGTATCTAGAAAATATTCCACAATATCTACAGTATGGTCGAGGTTTTGGCAGGTTGCAAGGCATGTTATTCATATATATATATATATATATGAATAACAAATATATCCTTACAGTATAAGCAATGTTCCAATACATCCACTTGACACACAGTTGTGCGTGATTCATGGGTTTACCTCCAGAAGCCTACTGTACAGTGTACACCTTACAGCATGCATGCATGCACCTCTACCCCAATGCTCATGAAATGATATTACCAGAACGCTTTAACAGACAAACAGCGGGGGGTTGTGAACGCACCAATTAAATCCCCTAATGAATCCAAATAGCTTATCCTTGGGTGCGCACAGCAACAGTTGTGTGATGAAGCCCCTTGCCCCACCCTCAGTAATTACCACAGCGAGGCAGTTGACAAACACATGTTAATTATACATTGCAACAACAAAAGGATGACCCGGACAGTTGAGTGTGTGTCATAGTGCGTGCATGTGTGTTTGTGTGTGTGTGTGTGTGTGTGTATTTGCGTGCACGTGTGTTCGTGTATTTGCGTGTGTTTGTGTACAGTATGCACTCGTGTGTGTGCGTGTGTCTGCGTGCGTTCATGTGTGTTTGTGTGTGTGTGTGTGTGTGTATTTGCGTGCACGTGTGTTCGTGTATTTGCGTGTGTTTGTGTACAGTATGCACGCGTGTGTGTGCGTGTGTCTGCGTGCGTTCATGTGTGTTTGTGTGTGTGTGTGTGTGTGTATTTGCGTGCACGTGTGT
>JAODTR010007972.1:0-10001 GCA_025399935.1 Amblyopsis rosae | reverse complement strand
CCCCCCCCCCCCCCCCCCCCCCCCCCCCCCCCCCCCCCCCCCCCCCCCCCCCCCCACATCCAGCTCCCCAGAATCTGTGTAGATGGATGGATAGAAATGTGGATGGATGGATGAGTGGATGAATAAATAGAAGAGTGGATGGATGGATGGATGGATGAATGAATGGATGGGTGGGTGAATGGGGGGGGGTGTACTGAATGTATGGGTAGGTGTGTGAATAAATAGAAGGGTGGATGGGTGGAGGGATGGATGGATGGATGGGTGGGTGAATGGGAGGATGTACTGAATGTATGGGTAGGTGTGTGAATAAATGGAAGAGTGGATGGGTGGATGTAAATCTCTATAGGTAGATTGCTGTCAGCTCCAGGCAGGATTACATCTCTAAACTCGGATAAGCGGGTTTTGGCAGGAAAGTCCAATGATCTGGGTGAGGACTCCCAGCTAATAGGAGCTCTACAGGCTCCAGCGTCTTCATTAAGCATCCACCTCCTTACTGTCCTCACTGTAGGCAGTTCCGGCCTGTTGTCTCTGAGGGCCGACGCAGTAATGGACGACCCACCAGTTAGAACCAAGCTAATAGTAACACACATGCGGATCAGCGTGGACCGAGACCTCGTCAGCCACGCCCCCACCCCAGCCACCGTCTGGGGTGGCCACAGGGGTCAAACGCGTACGGCACGGCTCAACGACCTCCTTGGGCGAGTGAAAATCCTCCAGGCCCTCCATTTCCCCGCCGCCGTGCCCCCTTCCCCCGGCCCATAGAGTGACCTGACCAGAGGCGGGAAGGACCCTGACGTGCCTCGGATGAGAGGGGGATCAGGGGTCTACAGGGGTTTTAAAGCAGAAGATAAGCCCCTACCACCACCACACACATCCCCCCGCTGGGTGATGGAGGGGCGGAGGGAGGCGCAGAGCAGGAGCACCAGGAGCACCAGGAGCAGAGCAGGCAGATGGGAGCCGGTCAGGAAGAGGCAGGCGAGGAAGGATGGAAGATGGCCGACCGACCGACAGTCTGACCACTCATATGGAGGGATGGGGATCGAAGCGCGCGTGGGGGGGGGGGCAGGAATACGAGCAAGGAGGCTTATCTAACCCTTATGCTCTCTTGTAACCCCCCCCCACTCCACACACACACACACACACACACACACACACAACACAAACGCAGGCAGGCCGGCGGGCAGGCATCCTCCATGACTGACGGTGCCCTTCTCTAATGAGACCCAGTCACAGCTGGCCACACCGAACTGTCTCTCCACCCGCCACGGTGAAGCACCGGCTGCCTGGTAAGATTATAACCACGGCAACAAAAACAACAACAACAACAACAACATCGACAACAAAAGCAACAACATCAACAATCATTGTTGCACTGAGCATCCCCCTGCAAAACATGTCTCGTCTTTATGTTTTTGCGTCTGGGGACGGGGTTGGTGTTGCGCTGTAAGTTATGAACCGTGTTTTTGAAAGTTTTTCCGCCGTTACCGGGCGACCAGGACACCTGCGGCTCGTTCACAGCTCGCCCTCTGGTTTTCTTCAACTTCGCCTCTTTGCCACCTGTTCTACTGTATCTCCTCTCCCCAAACGCCCACACCGAGACAGCAGCGCTTTGGGCGTCACACACAGGCTCCGCTCTGGCTCGAGGGGAGGACAAGCCTTTTATTTCTCTCCCTCCACCTCCCCCTCTCTCTCCCTCTATCCCCCTCTCTCTCACTCTCACTCTCTCTGTCTTTCTTTCTCTCCCTCCCCCTCCCCCTCTCCCTCTCTTCTCTGCGTTTTCACCATCCGCTGAAATCCATTCAGTAATCTCCTTACGTACGTGACGCAAGTCTATCAGAGAGAGGGGGCTGTCGAGGAATCTGCCGGGGGAGGGTTTGACGCCGGCTCTCGCTTGTCACACTCGGTTTGCCTCGCTTGCTGTCAGTCAACTGTCTGCCCCCCCCCCCCTCCTCCTCCTCCCCCTCCCACCAGCCATCCCCGGGTGGGACCCGGTGTGGTGACGATCGCCGGGACGACGGCTGAGGACGTCCTTGAGCAAGCGTGTAGCCCAACGCTGTGCTTCGCCAGATGGACGCACGGCGCTATCGACACAACCATGCCACTGTTCGCGTTTTCACGCATACACACAAACGCACACGCACACGCACATGCACACACACACAGACGAAAAAGGCGGGAAGCTGCACACACTGTGCCATCTTGTGGAAACAAGCTTTGATCAAATAAGTGGCATTGATTTTTGCGGGCCCCTCTCTTTGTGGCGGCGTATGTATATCGATCCTGTCCTCCTTCGATATGACAGCCGGAGTGTGTGTGTGTGTGTGTGTGTGTGTGTGTGGAGGAAGGGGGAGAGGTAATGTGAAAAATGGCCGCCTCACTGCCAGAAGAGACCCAAATAACCAGCAGGGATGTCTTCCATTAAGCTCTGGCAGAGGTCAGAGTCTGATTTGCTGCAACACAGAGAATTATGCTGAAAACGGAAAAAACGGGTCTCATCATGAAATTGGTCCAACTCAAAAGGATAAAAGATAAACACAAGTTAGTCTGCCCCCCCCCCCACGGGTCTCTGGTATACAACGGAAATACACTGAAACACACACACACTCAAAGCAAAGACATTTGTATTCATATACTTCATATCCACAGATGTGCATAGTATAAAGACATTTATTTACATTAGATTACATGTGCACACATGCACCCTTTAATCACCCAGGCTCACACACACACACATACATACTTAATCACACGGTGCAATCTAGTCTACACCCCGCTACTCCTGTGGGTGTCTGCGGTTTGCTGCGCCAGTGAAATGAAAGGAAGAGGCCTCCTCTAATAACAGCAAACTTAATACCGGCGCTAGTCCCTTAATGAGAGCGCACCGTGTTTGCTCCAGGCTCATATCTCCAGCGCTGGCTGGTGGGAGGAGAGGAGGGTGATGGAACGGAGGTTGGAAGGGAGGAAGGGGGATTCAGAGGAGGTGGGGGGGGGGAGGTTAGTGTAGTTAAAATCACCTATTAGCATCATCTCCAGGGCTAGCTAACCCTCTCCCTGGGGAAAGAGAGTGGTGATGCCTGTCCGCGGACGGGGGCTAGAGGGGGCGGCACACCACGGCTTTGCTTCGATCGTTAATAAGGGGGGGGGGGGTAAAAATTCCTTTGTGAATATTGGGTCTGGCCATGCTCCATTGCGGAGTGTTATGTCGTTGCTTCCCACTTTGCGTATAGACCTCTGGTTAATTTTTAAAGCTATTGGACAGCGTAATAAACAATCTGCATTGCTGCAACTGTAACGATCGCTTCACCTAGCTCTACCACCGTTTAAAAAGACGCCTGACTTCAACGTCATCTCACTAACCTGCTCCTGATTGGTCCGCCAGCAGGGTGGCTGTGTGAACGCTAATGTGATCAGGGCTTCCAGACTGTAATCTCAGTGAAAGAAAATGAGCTGAGAGCAATATGGCAGAGCCAGGCTAGGAAATTGCATCACTGCTTATTCAAATATCAAGCGGCCCTCAGGATGGACAGACGTGCAAGTGTCTGTCCACACAAACAGGGGTGTAAACACACAGACGTGCGCATCCTGTGAAATATTTATTTATTATGGGAGCCAGGTACAGGTACTCGTCCACATTTGCATTGCAAGGGGTCATGTACTTGGTAGTATGCAGCGGCCTTAAGGCACCTCAGAGATAGCATCACCCCCACCAATCAAGCATAGCGATAGTTCAGGCAGGCCATGAAGTCACGCTCGGCCACGCATAATCTCAATCGTCAGATGATCGCAATCATCTTATTGCCAGCTGTTCTCAGGGACCAGACTGATAAAGGCAAAGCTTAGTATTGGCCAAACTAGTCAGGGCGATTATTTAAACATCCTTAGCCTACACACATTGGTTGTTCCTCTGTGAGACTTTTTGCAATCCACCTCCACCCCATGATGCTGTGTCTGACTTATTCAATGTCATGTCATTGATGCTTGCTCTGTTCTGTAACCTAGGGGGAATGGGGGTCTTTTTGCTTCTCTCCCTGCCTTTAGATTTCCATGTACACGCATGGAAAGGGATTTATTTCCTTGTATGAGCATGGAAGGGCAGGGAGATACCAGAACAGAGCCATATTTTCAAATAAAAATGTACTTGCAAATAAAATACTTATTTTGACTATAGTGGTCCTGAAATATTTCTGAACGCTTTCCTAGAGAGCTCTGAAGATTGTGAAAATAACTTCCTGATGTATTAATGATGCATGAGTATCAAAAGCTTAGTTTTAGCTGGCAGCTAATGATACTTACACATATAGAATCATGGAACAATTGCAATATTGTAATAGACATGGGTTTTTAAATCACCAGATCATAAAATAACAAGTGGGTAAGATTTTCACAAAAATGCTTTCCTATAGATATAGCAGATTCATTTGTACAAATGTGTAGCCTACCAATTTATTCGATTTTATTTTAGCTTGTTACTGTAATCAAGCTATATATTCACACATAAAAGCAACCATACAAGTTCAATTAAGTTGTGGTCATGCTTCCATGTTTGCAAGCAAGTAACCCACTATTTTCCCAGGTTATGGATCAAAAATAAAATGTTATGCTATGATTTGCTCAAAGTAATTGATAGGGTTCTTCCAAAATGGCCGAACAATCCTCATAATTAGCATGCTGGCCAAATAAAAATGGCACAACTTAACAAAAACAAACCGTGATTTCATAGTCCCGGTGAAGTCCCTTGAGTGCCTACTTAACCATTGCAGAGGAGATTTGAATATTTTATAACAGGAAGAGATTTGAGAAGAGCGCTGTCTGGGGAGAACAACAATCGGTTTGGAATCGTCAGGCAAATGAAGGGAAACTAGGCTGGGCGTGTTGCCTTTTCCCTGTGGTATTATTGAATTTTAAATGAATTTTAGAAAATTGCCATAAATACAATTCAACAAAAGGGAACAGTTCCTCTGTCTTTCAATCCAGACAGAACAGCTTTCCCTCCAAAACCACTGGTATTGCCCAGGCATCATTGACAACACAGACAGCTTCCCCAGGATTGGAAAATTGTCTGAGGCAGATTTGATAAAGGTGTTCACTCTCCGACAGTAGGAAATACTTTCTCTCTGGGGTACAGTCTGTTTTCAACTCAATATTTTGCACTTTCCCACACATCAATCATTGCGTGCCCTTCTACGGCCAGGGCTTGTATTCACCTATGTGTGTAGCTTTGGTATCGCTCCGATCAAACAAACAAACTATGTTCTATTACTTTTTGTTTTCACTGAGCCACATAGTATTTATGCTGAGATTGGCTTCAAACATGTTCCTGACCAATAGCATAAAGTATTACATAAAATTACCCAAAATCTTACAAAGGAACATCACCTCAGACATGCCACATCAAATCTGAGATATACATTATTGGGACGATATAAGGAGTTCACTGTATACTTTTTATGGAGTTTAAACAGCAATGCTTTGAAAGCCCATTATTCGCCAAGAAATATCAAGCTGTTGTAACTTCTGTGGACATGCTCGTATCTGCAACAGGCTTTACATGTTTGATATCTGTCCCACCCTGAACATATGCATATGCCAAAATGTGCTCATAGTCATAGCGCCACCTACTGGCAATAGATAATTACACATTTTATGCTTTGATGCCCAGCAGGTTGGCTACATTTTATGCAAAACTGTCTCACACAAGCCTTAGGACATTAATCATGGTATGTTGTTACGTTCAGCACAGAGTAGTGGACGGAAGAGGCTGAGACTAGCATACAGCCAACACTCACTTGCTACAGAAAGGTCATGCCACACTCCAGAAGCCACGGTAACTGATAGACAACTCTAAACAGATAAAACTTAACGTGTGCACTCATTTAACCAAGAAACTATATGAATAAAGAAACCAACAGCCAACTTTATTTACAAATATGTATTATAATCCAAGCAGATTGGCAGCCAGGAAAAGGATATAGGAATGCAATACTATGTTTCTTGTATCCAAGCTATGGGTGCATGCAGTCAGAGCTTTGAAGGCAGGCTGCTTCTACTTTCTTCCCAATTAACTTCCTTATGTCGAAATAAGTGTTTGCATGGAAACTGAGGAAAACACACATTGAATCTGAGTGCTCTGAATGCACTGTGTAGGGGCGTGGCCAAATTTGCTTCCTATGGTTAGGGTAGTCTTGCAGAGCCGGCCTTTACATAAGTAAAGTCTGGGACACAGCGCTGGCTGACTGCGTCAGTACCCGCCTACTTGACAAGCGAGGTGTTTTGATTGACATGCACGATGATGAACTACAGTACCTACAGTACCTCAATGACCAAGTCGGACATTAAACTTGCAATGAGGAAAACTAAACAACAGGACTCTTGCTGTTTACAGATCTTGTACAATTTGTAGGCTGCGGTTAACGACAAAAATACATTTTTAACTTTATATGAGTAAATAAAGCACTGCTATCGCACCTGAAATTACGGAGACATAATGTGAGTGATGCTAACAGCCAATGTTCCCGAAAGTCAGAGAGTCCCGTGTCGAGCTTCTAGGGATATATGTTTCCAGACATTCAGCACAGAGTTGCCTATGTGACGTAGTGTTAATAAACAGAAGAGGCTGAGCCTAGGGATAGGGTAACACTTTCTGCGCCTGTCGCCACAGCAAGTGTTTTTGGGATTACCACCGCGGCACAAACACACATGAATAGGATTTCATGACATCATGCCGCTGTTGCCACTGGTAGTGTGAACGCCCTTAATGTGTTCAAATTGTATTGAGAGAGAAAAATCATCCCACAGCAGTCCAAAACAAACACATTAATTAAATGAAACTCACGGTTAAATATAGGCAAGTTCGGAGCTTCAAATAACAGACGTTCCAATAACACATGGCAAATTGCAACAAACGCCCAAAACACACAAACGGGTGTGAACACACCCTGGTTATTACATAGGCAAACACACACGTGCACATTCACAAACACACACAAACAAACACACCTACACACAAATAATCACGTATGCACAAACACACATGCACGCACAAGCAAACATGCACACACACACAAACAAACAAACCAACACACTTATGCGCAAACACACATGCACGCGCACACACACAAACACAATTATGCACAAATACACATGCACGTTGCATAAGCTAACTCAAAATACACACAAACACACACATACATACGTACGCACAAACATACACATAAGCACACACACTCACACAGACTAACAACACATAGACTAACACACTCACACACGTACGCACAAACAAACACACACAAACTCACACACACAGACACACGCACACACACACATTTCAGGCACATACACGTACACACAAGCAAAGCAAACACACACACACAAGCAAACACACAGAGGATTTCTCCCCAGCCCAATCCAGGCCCATTAAGCAGGCAGTGCCAGGCATGCAGGCATCCACCGTGGGCCAAGTCTGGCCGGGCTCCCAGGTTACAGAGGACGTTTCCTCCTGGCTGGGTCCTCCCATCTGCTCAGTCCAGAAGGCCTGAGACACTCTGGGGGGAGGTGGTGGAGAGGAAACAGGCCCGGCAGCAGCGCAGAGCAGGTTAATTATGCGAGATGATGGAGGGAGGAGGTGTTGGAGGTGTTTGAGGGGCTGGGGATAGGGGAACTCCCAGGGTGGGGAGGGAGGTAACAGGCCTGGTAGAGAGGTGAAGAGGTGCTGGAGGTGTTATGGGGCTGGGAAAAGGGTATTCTCAGCCTCCTTCAGCACAGCGGTTGTCAAACTGTGGGTCGGGACCCACTGGTGGGTCACTGAGTGGGAGTGAGTGGGTCACGAATATTGCAAGCGGCCATTGAATGAATGAAGAATATCAATGAAACGCTTCAGTGCTTTACTATCGTTTTGTTCCACTCACTGGTCGTGAGTAAGGTATAGGTACAGGTATAGCATTAGCTATCCATTAGCACACACAGGTATATCATTAGCTATCCATTAGCACATACAGGTATAGCATTAGCTATCCATTAGCACACATAGGTATAGCATTAGCTATCCATTAGCACACACAGGTATAGCATTAGCTATCCATTAGCACGCATAGGTATAGCATTAGCTATCCATTAGCACACACAGGTATAGCATTAGCTAACCATTAGCATGCATAGGTATAGCATTAGCTATCCATTAGCACACACAGGTATAGCATTAGCTATCCATTAGCATGCATAGGTATAGCATTAGCTATCCATTAGCACACACAGGTATAGCATTAGCTAAAATAGGTTTTTTTTAAATTACGTTAGCAGTACTTGTGTTTGGTGGGTCTCTAAATATATTATACCTCTCTAGGTGGATCTTGGCAAGAAAACGTTTGGGAACCCCTGCTTTAGCACAATGTCACTTAAACAACACGTCTGATCAGGTTGTTTATTAACACTTTGCCCCCATATTCTTTATATAGACACAAAAATCACAACTATTCATAGTGCATATTATACACATGAACCTAAGGAGATAATTAGTTCATTAAACTAAGATCACCTGTTCAATGACACAACTTATGATCAAAGTTTAGTATTACCATTTCAAAATGCAATTGAAACGTGACCGTATATTAATTTCATCACAATGATCCAATATCAATTGATAGACCTGATCAAAATGATAAGTAACTGTTACATTGCTCTTACAGTATTGCATAGTATTATGGAAACAGGTTTAGATCATACAAGTCTCTGTTTAGTAGTATTTTATCTATTAGTCATTTTACAGTGATGTATAAATGTTTAGTGCTAAAATGAAACCTGTATCACATACAGCTATGAACATATATTCATATTGTGCGTCTATGATCTAAATTATTGTTCCTATGGTATTTCATAATACATTTGTAATTTGAACCAATGATCCTGCAAGTGCACAGTTTCTTTAACACAATGCAATGTTTTGAAAACATGACAGCCTGTGTTACAAGTGGTTGCCATTTTATGTGTTGGGAGTTGTGAAAAATGACACCAAGGTTCTGAATTTTGGGGGAAAGTGGTTAAAAAAAATTAAGATAAACGCAGACTTTCCGGAAGTGAGGAAGTCGATATTCATTGGCTGTTAGCATTGTCACTCAAGATGTCTGTAATTCTGCTGCGACGATAGTAGTGCTTAATTTAGGTTGCTAGTTTCAGTCGTTAAATGACGTGCTGGTACGTTTAACGAATTCCTTTGTATTAGTTTAACGATTGACTTTGTCATTGAGCAACGCAGTTGGACGTGCATGTCAATCAAAATACCTGTCCAATTAATAGTCAGATCTTGACGCTGTGTCCCAGACTTTACACAGTAAAGCTCGGCTCTGCGAGATTAGGGATAGGGGAACTCCCTGGGTGGGGAGACGGGGGAGACGGGGGTCGGGCAGGGCAGGGTCTCGGTTGCACTGCAGGGACGTGGGGGTCGTCTGGTACCTGCCCACCTCTGACCACAGCCTCCTGCTTCGGGGAGAGAGAGATGACGGGTACAGAGGGTGGGGGGGTGGGGGGGGGCAGGATGTCAGGCTTGAAATGGCTTGGCCAAAATGCCAAGTACATGATTACAATATTTACAACAAACCCAGGCAGGAATTTGAACAAATGGTTGGCGGGCGGCAATGTGCGAGCCTAACCTTTCTTTCTTTTTCACATGGAAGGAAAAAGGTGTTACGATATAATTAGGATTTCACATTGTGTTTCTCCAACACAGCAGGGTTTGTGGAGACAGATCAGAAACCATTAGCGATGGAGTGTGGGAGGGGGAGAGGGATACAGAGAGAGAGAGGGAGAGATAGAACAACACAACACAGCAGGGTTGTGGAGATCAGATTAGAGATGTGGGAGGAAGGAGAGATAGAGAGGGAGAGAGGGAGGAAGGAAGGAAGGTAGGTATAGGAGGGAGGGAGGGAGGAAGGGAGGTATAGGAGAGAGGAAGGGAAGGAAGGAAGGTATAGGAGAGAGTAAGGGAAGAAAGGTATATGAGAGAGGAAGGG
>JAODTR010007971.1:0-10001 GCA_025399935.1 Amblyopsis rosae | reverse complement strand
ACACAGTCAGTAAAAACCAAAACCCGCTGGTTCCTAATTGGGTCGGTTATTGTTTGTTGCCCGATGAGTGTTGCTTAGTTAGATTAAAGTAATTATATTGTTTGTCTTGTCTTGCACCTTACACAATAACAAATTAGGAACGAGCGGGTTTTTGTTTCTACTGCCTGTGTGCACAAGAGCCACGACTGGGGGTGTTTCAGGAGCCTGTAGCAACACTGCTACATCCTCCTATGCCTGCACCAAGGCGTAGGGCAGGGCTATTCAACAGGACTGGAGTTGAATAGCCCTGGCATAGGTTGTTCCCACTGGAGGAGCAGACAGCGCCTCCTGCCAGCCCTAATTGAGCCCTAGTCTGCATCTGGCCCCCTGCTTTTTCTTAGAGGTTTTACGCTGAGGTGGGTCTTTCCTAGCTGTAGGCTTCAACACTTTAATTAACGGAACTGGAAGAAAATAAAATGTAATTTGTCACGTGTCACTGATGTTTGTATATGCGAATGCTTTAGCTGAAAAGACCTCATTTGTATTTGACAACTTGAAGGAGGGGGAAACATTTAAATTTGTGTTTATGTAACGGTCTGGGCCGCGCCGCCAATGGGCGGCTCACCCCCTCCCACCGTTACCGGGACCTGCGTGCTCCCGCCCCCGGTTTCCAGACGTGCACTTCACCAGCGCTCCTTGTCTCATGGGTGTTTGCACTGATTGTGTATTGTGTGCACCTGGGGGTTTGCTGTAGTATTTAGGATTGGGTTTCCGTTTAGGTCATTGTCGGTTATTGTTTACTGTATGGTGTGTGTTTTGCGTGCGGTCTTCATTAAATACCTTTGTTATATCAACTCCTGCGCCTGGTCCCTGCCTTGCCCGCTCCCGACCTTACACTAAACCATTGGAATATTGTATATTGAAAAATGTGTCTCAGTGTAACACACACACACACAGATAAAGAAATATAAAAATAGGCGGAAATACATTTGCAATAGACACTGACAGACGCAGCATGATAAGCAAACAGACGTAACACTGGGAAACGTATCATCTAACAGAGACTATTGATCAGAGCCTGAGACCACAGCCATCTTAGTCACATCACGCTGTGAAGGTAAAAGGCTAGGAGTTCAGTGTCTTCAACAGTAATCCTTGAATGGATGGTGATGAGTACTGCTTCACTGGGTATGTGTTTACGTCGTTATAAGCTGAATGTAGACCTACATACACCGGAAATACACACTAAGAGCATGTACCATCTGGAATGTAAAAGGCCTTTTCATTCAGGACAATACTTAAACATGGTTCATGCTGGTATTCTCAGTGTTGTTTTTAAAAAGATGTATGGAAATGGTAAGAATAAAAATGGAACTTCAATGAACTTCAATTTATTTGAAAATATGTAAACATTACGAATAATTCTTTGCATATTTTCATACATTATTTAAATGTAACCCTTCTGCCTATAACAAACAAAACATGTTCTGAAAAAATAAATTCTGAAAATATCTACTTATTAGCAAGCAGCACTTGTTAGGGTAGAAATCTATGTCAGTGCTTCTGCAGTGATAATTTGATAAAATTATCACTGCAGAACTGCAGAACCATCTTGCATGATGGCACAACCCATAGCCATTGGTTGGAGTAAAGTCCCTGAGAAGCATGAGACGTCATATTTTCCCTGTGTGTATCTATTAATAAAACCATGGTTTGAGCTGAATCACACATTTACTCAAAAATATTACATTAATATTTTGCAACACATATTTTCCATTTGTTGTACTTTGTGGTTGAGACAAACAGTATGTGTCATACAATAGCTGTAATTTTCATCATATATTCTATCTATAACCCCAACTGCTTCTCATTTTTAATAATACATTACTGTAACTCAACTGTAACTCAATAAACTATAGGTCTACTGTTTGAAATACACTTGAATGCTGTGACCAGTACATAACTGGTAATAAACATTTAAAGCAGCAAAAAAACACGAGTGTTAAAGTAGTGGAAAGTGAATGCAGACTCATTCTGTGTTATCCTTCAGTTTGCTGCTTTTCGATAGCGACAGGTAAACTGTGACATTTAAAAGAAGCACTGGTCATTGTATTCACCCCTTCAGATGTCTTTGTAGCCATGCAGAGACATGAAAGCTTTGCAGATATGTTCCTTTGATGCTCAGGGGGCGCTTGTGGAGTTAACAGGGCCCTCTCAGTCTAGATCAATATCGACCCCAAACAATCTCACCATGAGACTTTCTACAAAGTAATTATGCCACAGATTAAACCCTTTCTGTCATTTTTTCCTGCCTATCATTTTATGTTCAACAAAGAAAGTTAGGATATTATCACAGTGTGATTGAGCATTTATTATAAAATTAATACAGAGATAATGACTTAGAATGCTACCCTTGAACATAATACGGTGATATTCAAATCTCAGAACATAATCTAGTGCAAGTGATTAGCTTCTGCCAGCGGGGTATATATGATTTCATAGCAGTCAATAGCTCATTTTAAAATGTCCCTAATGGCACTAAAGTGGTTAAATCACAATGGACTCTCTCGCCCCATCACCCCGCACCCCGCTTAAATAACTCAACTATCCGCCCTGTTTTGATTGATTGGTCCCTAACTCGGTTGAACATGGGCAATCTGACCAGCTGTCCCCAGTGAGACACAGGGGGCCACAGACTGACATATGGCTGGGTACAACCAGCCACTGCATTCCGCTGTTCCATAATTCAAAAGCTGCTCCATCATTCCATATGTTGTTCAGCACTTAATTAACCCTATACAGTATGCACCACAATGCTCATAGCGCTATTAGGTAGAGGCAGCGGTCACGTGCTAGGGTATAGCATGAGTAGTTGGGCTATACGCGTGTTCATAATTCAGCTAGTAGCGCCACATGTTCTGTTAACGGTAATGGCTACAGCCCACAAATCCATAGACAGCTGTGATTGCCTTGAGCAATGCCCTAACCTGTTTTAGTTGTTCATTTAGACTAATGTATTTAGCGTGAATAAGCAAACAGTAATGTGTTCAATTTTCACGACATATGTGTTGAGTGTACAACACATATGTCAGTCTATTATCACCTGGGTGATTTGAAAAAAGATTCACACAAGCTCTCTTTACACTAAATAGCAAAATAATTTAGAGATATGTTTTCACAAAAAGTTATTAATAAACAGAATATTTCCATAATTTTCATCCAACTGCTGTGATATTGTGGAACAGTATTACAGTAATGAAGGATAGACATAGAACACAACTTCTACCAGAGGATTTGATTAACTCTAACTCAATATCCTCACCTGTGCCATGTTGGTTTATTCAGACAATTTTGACACCCAAAAACATTTGAAATGAAATTAAGAACGAGAAAATGTCACGACTCACAAGATATGAATGAAATTTGTTTTCAATCATGAATATATGTTGTAGCTAAACACGGTTAGCATTGATTTAGAATCCGGAGGCCGTGTTCCTGTTAGATCAACTCTGTCGCTCCAGAATTAACTACTTGCTTGTAACCCTTTACTTGTAGCTGTCGACTGCATTCTCTGTGCTAAGAGAGCTGCAGCTGTTTGACGAATCAGATTGAGAGGCTATACTGCATGCATCCTGCCTGTGTGCATGTGTGTGGGCGTGCACATAACACTGTACCAGCCCCCTAATGAGAATATTGCCTGTCAGGGCAATCCACATCTGGGGGGTTTTCCGTTTCACTAATGAATGCTGACTGGTCTGGGCTACCTTGTCAACGCACATCTCACACACACACACACACACACACACACACACACGCACGCACACAGCCACACACACACACACACACGTCTTTGCCTGGAGGCTAGATTGTAGGGCATCTGGTGTGCTAGGTCCTAGTAATACGCTTATAGTGTGTGTGTAGTCCCAAATTAGAGTATTGTCAAATTTGGAAAGAGTGTCGTCAGAAAATTAAATGGAAAAAATGCATGTAAGATGCAATGGATATTTCATTTTGTAAGTAAACACTTGACACGCCCTATTCTCTCTTCCCGATTATAATGGTGGCAAAAAAAAAAAAAAAGAAGCATTTGTCTATTATGTCTGTGTTCGACATCATCATCTGTATGTCTGTCTGTGTTTGTCTACATATCTATACCCCCACAATTCCTTTCACCAAGCCATTCGTTGTGCAATGGGCCATTATGGCACAGTGGGAGGCTAGACCGCTTCAGCGATACTGTGACTTGTTTTCATCTGCTCATCTTTGCTCTCTCTCTCTCTCTCTCTCTGTTTCTGTCTCTCACTCTGTTTTTGTCTTTCTCTCTCTCTCTGTGTTTCTGTCTCTCTCTCTCTCTCGCTCTCTCTCTCTCTCTCTCTCTCTCTCTCTCGCTCTCGGTTGGAGGGATGTCTGTTCGGTGCAGAGCTCAGGGGGCCTGTAACATGTTCTGTAAAATGGCAACCTCCACAAAGCCATGGTAAATTACCTCCAGTTGTGTTGCTGGGGAAGTAACCACAGTGGATCGAGGAACTGCGTGCACACACACATTTTGTGTATGCATGATTGTGTGTTTGTACGTGTATGTGCCTGTGTGCATGTGTGGGTGGGCGTGTGTGTGTGGGTGTGTGATTATGAGGGTGACGGGGCCAAGAGTGCGCGTGGGCCCGCAGGTGAGCCAAGCTGTGCCAGAGCACAGCTAGCTAGCATGGCAGAGAACTGTTGATTAGCACATCCACACACACACACACACACACACACGCACACAAACTGAATCAGGTAGCTAATTTAGCACTGTGTGCTTGAAGAGACGCTAATCAACATAGGAGAGGGTGGAACACCGGACTATGGGGTCTAATGAGACACACAAAATATTTATACACACGCACATGCACACTCCACAGAAGAGTGCACAGCCACATCAATATTGTCCCTATGACGCATACAACGGGCTGAGCGTCTGCATAATTCATATACTTACAATAGGCATACGTACGTACATATGTACGTATGTAGGTTCAGACTCCTGCAGAAGCACACACACACAGACAGACTGGGCCCTGTAATTGCCCTGTCCTAACGCAGCCTTGGTGCTAATTAGCAGCTAGCTGCCCTCAGGTGTGACCAGTGGCTCACAGGCCACGTACCGTCACATCCACACAACATGGAGGCCTCGATAGGGCCAACACAACACGTCCCGCCCACGTCCCCCCTCCGCGCCGCTGATGAGTGGCATGGTGACGGAGGGGGTGGGGGGGGGGCTCTGCCCCGCCCTTGGCCCACATTAAATTCACAATTAACTTTCAGTCACCGTCATCCTCCCTGCGCTAGTGAAGAAGCAGCAGCTAACAACAGTGCTATTTACTGAGCTGGTATGGAGCTGTACGGCCGTTATCTCTGTGTGTGTGTGTGTGTGTGTGTGCGCATTACTGAACCCTGTCTGCTATGGTATAATGTTTTTATGTATATGCGTGTGCGTGTCTTTGTTTGTGTGCGTTTGTCTACATGCGTGTGTCTATGTGGGTACAGTATGTGTGCATGTGTGTATCTTCAAGTGTGTGTTTTTCTGTGTGCATCCATGCGAGTGTGTGTCTGCGTGCATGTGTGTGTGTGTGCGTATGCGTGTGTGTGCGTACAGTATGTGTGTGTGTGTGTGTGTGTGTGTGTGTGTGTGTGTGTGTGTGTGTTTGTGTGTGTGTGCACTTCTGTCAAACTGCCCTGAAGACAAGTGGCCTGGCTGGCAATTTATTTCATACAGCGGTGGTCGTAAATCCTTTGTGCTGGTTCCCGGCAAATAACTGCAGATGGCCTGATCGTAGCCTTAAGGGTGTAGGTCACCCCCGCATCAATGTCACACAATTATTATTATTATTTATTATTATTCAGCGTTAATTAGTATTAGTGGAAGGTCTCAGTGTTAGCGTTAGTGAAACGTCTCATGCATTGTGGAGGTTCGCTACAAACAAAGTGTTTTAAGGTGTCTGGAATGACTCTGCGTGGTTGAAACCAGTGTCATAAAGAACTGCTCTGATTTGAAACTCTGAGTGCCGAGTGGCTAACATCCTTCTGTATTTGTTATTGATAATACTGTATGTCATGGTTTAAGTGGAAATTGCTTAATCAACCCTGCTTAGATTTATGTTAAATTGTACAGTATTGGCTGGATTTAGTAACATCCCAAATAGAGTGCATGCTAAATTGCGTGGGCATTGTATAATACTGCACGTGGACATTACGGGTACGTATTACGGGTGATCAACTAAGAATGATTGCGTAAATGACAACAGGTGCAAACACCATGGAGTGTTTGCACCGGCAGTATTTAAATTACATTGGCATATACAGCAAAGACATGATTGTAACAAGAACAAACACCATAAGGGACAGTATCTGTGAGGAAGTAAATGCCGTAGGTAAAACAAAAAGGACCTCCGAATAAATTAAAAGATGCCAAGACTTTACCCTCATATTCTGTTTGGGGTCTGTGAGACCAATATATGAATGTTCATAATGTACAATCCCCAATAATAAAACGTCATCTTATGTGCACACCGCACGTGTTATTTGCGAGTTATATCAAGTTTGCACACGTTTTTACTCATGCAAACCTTAGTAAATCTGGCTCTATGTATTTGTTTACATTGTTTGTTAGAGAAACATTATGCTAACATATGCTAATACAATATGCTTTGATACTGAATGATTGCAAGCCCCGCCCCTTCAACTGATCAACCTAGTTACTGTGACTAGGTTGAACAAAACAGCATAGTAGCAAAGATTACAATTATAGAAAGATGGCGCATTGTAATGCATTTAATGGAGCAATAATAAAACGCTTCTGGTCTCTTAATATGCTATTCGGGTCAAATTGACCCTTTTCACATTTTCACTTGATTTTCACATAATATAAAGATAATGTTTTTCAACCTGAATTGTCATGCCTTGGCTTATTTATGTAAAGAACATGTCAAATAAAAAAAGAATTATGCTACAATATTCCAACACATTTATGTCCCATATGGTCTCCTTAGATATATAATTATATGCCTGAGACACACAGAAAAACATAAACACACACACTTACTCAAACCATAGAACTATGTTAAATTGTTACAATACAAGCAGAGAAGCCAACAGATATTCTATCCCATGCTCTCTTTAGCCTCTGTAGTGCAGGAACCTACACAATATTATTTTCGCGGGGGAGGGACAAAACAAATAATTCTACCGTAACAAATGTAGATCACTTCAACTACAATCCTCCACCAGCAATATGAGCAAAAGATTGGGCAAAATAGTATCTACTCGGATGGCCTTGGAGCTAATGGATGTACATGAAATAGAAGCTAACAGAAGATTGCAGTGGAAAATATATATATTTTATATACGTAAATATAATATATACGTATATTTCAGATAATGATCATATAGAAATAAAAGAGTGACACCCGAGTCAGCCAGTGAAGGAACCCCACAGACAGCTGGAAGGTGGAACATCACTATTATCTGCTGAAAAAGCCCCACAGCCAGCTGTATGAGCCCTACAGTCAGCCATATGAGCTCCAAAGACAGCTGTATGAGCCCTACAGCTAACTGTAGGAAGAGCCCCACAGCCAGCTGTATGAGCCCTACACCCCGCCATAAGAAGAGCCCACAGCCAGCTGTAGGAGCCCTACAGCCAGCTGTATGAGCTCTACTGCTAGCCATAAGAAGAGCCCCACAGCCAGCCATACAGTAGGTGGAGCCCCACAACCAGTTGTAGGGCGTGCCCCAGAAATTACATTATATCAAATGTTCCTGATAAGCATGATATATGAATACATTTTTATTATAGTGGATTTTCTACATAAAATGCAACTATCACAAAAAACAAATGACACTTCATTTGGTAAATGTTATCTAGCATTAGTCATTTATTTTATCTATATTGTTGGGAATATAAAAGATAAAAGACAATATATGTTAAGGATTTTTTAATATAAATTGTTATTTATGCAGTGCTTTTTAAACCCAAAAAATGTTTTATGGGTTATTTTGACCTGAACACTTCCAAAGGGTCCAAAAAGTGAAGACCGTACAAGGGTTAGATGAGCGTGTCACCATCAACATTTTGCTGTGGAAGCTGACATTGGCAACGCCCAGACAGCTCAATCTACCATGCATGGTCATTTTATCTCAAAACAGTTCGCTGCCGAAATACTGTTGCGGCCTCAGATGTATCATAGGTAAATATTCATTAATGCCCCCAGAGATAAATTATGGGCAATACTATGGTGAAATCCGTGCATGGAACGCTGGGTCATTCTGGTCTGCATTAGGGGTAAAAAGTCACCCCTCTACTTACAAAAATCTAATGTGGAAGTGCAGTCCGTTGGAACGTCTGTTAAATGTTATTCTCTCTGAAAGCAGGGTATAACAGGAACAAACAATACTCAACTGTTATTGGAGGACAGGCAAAAATAGGTGAGGCTTGTGATTGGTCAATTGTAGATACTGTTTGTATTTCAATGTGAAACAGCATCTTTTTCTGCACAGTTATGCTTTATCTTGGCCATTTTGCCTTTGTCAAAGAGAATATGCAAGCTGCACTTGGCCGCTCGCAGGACGCGCTCGGGAATACGATTGCACCAACAAAACTAAAAAAAGGAAAGAAAAATAAATAAATAAATAAATAAATAAAGAAAAAAGGGAGGAAAAAAACTGTGCTGACCGACCTCTGTG
This sequence comes from Amblyopsis rosae, assembly GCA_025399935.1. Classification (NCBI taxonomy): domain Eukaryota; kingdom Metazoa; phylum Chordata; class Actinopteri; order Percopsiformes; family Amblyopsidae; genus Amblyopsis; species Amblyopsis rosae. The sequence continues at coordinate 1,307 of JAODTR010007971.1, read as the reverse complement.
TAAGACACGGCGCTCTGTGCCACTCTGTGCCGCTCTGCCCGGAACATTCTAATGCTCCCATCTAATCAACTGCGTGTCCTCCCTCGCTCCCTCACGAGACCAGGTGGAGGAGGAGGTGGAGGGAGAGGGGAAGTAGGAGGGCGGAGGAGACAAAGCAATAGATGTAAGTCGTCGGGGAGGTGTGTGTGTGTGGGGGGGTGAGATTAATGGGAGACAGTCTGAATAAAGGAGGGCTGACAGGGAAAAGTGGGAGGGGATGAGAAGGAGAAATGGAGGGAGGGCAGCAGAGGAGACAGGTAGAGCTGAACGAGATGAGAGAGACTGACAGAGAGGAGGTGAATATCCATGCTGGTTAATCACCCCGGGGTATTGAGAGAGAGAGAGCGAGAGAGAGAGAGAGAGAGAGGGAGGGAGTGGGAGAGGGAGAGAGAGGGGGAGAGATGTGCAAGGCAAGGAGTATAGACTATAAGGTCAGATCATTAGGCTACTGAGGGTTGGACGGGTATATATGGAGGACAGAGGAGACAAAAAATCGTAAGGAGAGGATATTTGACGAGAGGAGAGGAAAGGAGAGGAGTAATGAAAATGAGGAATTGATGAGGAAAGGAGAGGTAGAGGAGAAGAGATTTGAGGAGAGGAGACAGCTCGCCAGGCTAACCAATGAGGGTCAAGCTTTAGCAGGACTGATATGGACACCCCTGTTTCAAGCATGACTTTGATACTTCCTAATCCTGCATCTTAAGTAGCGCGATGCAGAGAAATGTGTTCAAAAGGACTCCAGCCAGATACAGGAAACTGGGTATTCTGTGTAGTCTGTGAAGTCTAAGAAGCAAACAACCCACTTGGCCAAAGAACCTCTTATGTGTGTTAGTGTGCATTTAGTCTCACCGGGGAGTACATCGCCTTGGAGACTATTGTGTTGCTATAGTGTGTAGCCTAGATGCACCATTATTTCCCATGATTGCAAATCTGTAGTAAATAACTGAAGATTTATAAACTCAACAAATATAACATCAACGTCTTTTTAAGTCTCTTCCTCTCTTTACTTTAAAGAGATAGGAAAGAGGTTACAAGGCGCAGAAATATTCCCAATATAATGCATAGGGATATATTTAATATACATCAACCAAATAAATAATAATAAAAAATAAATAATAAGTGTGTTAACATTATGTCACGCCGCAGTCCCGGGGCGGGGCAGTGCCCGCCGCTCCTGCGCGCTCTCGCACACGCTCTCGCACACGCTCCCCGGAGTACTGACAGCTGATCTGAGACAGGTGACAATCAGGGACTCCCACACCTGTCTC
>JAODTR010007969.1:0-10001 GCA_025399935.1 Amblyopsis rosae | reverse complement strand
TTGGGGTCCCCTGCTGGAGCTGCTGCCCCGCGACCCGACTCTGGATAAGCGGATGAGGATGGATGGATGGATGGATGACAAATATGGAACAATGGAATGCATTCAGTTCACAGCCGGACCTCTGAGGAACATTCAGAGACACCTAAGTAAAGGTGCTAAATGAACTGCATAAATCAAACCAAATAAGATGCTTGCAATTTACCTTTGCGATCATTGCAGATAATTAACGTGTTAACAATTTCTTCAAGAAGCTATTTTGTCACCCCTGCTTACTATAAAATCATCATAGCATGATTCCAGCTAGTAAAATGTAAACTTCTAACATACAGATATATTTTTCCCAGGTAACAGGCATTAACAAGTCAAGCTGGAACATTTATGTTTTTCTTTGAGACAAAGAAGGCATGGCTATAACTCTCCTGAGTCTACTTTGAGTTTTCCCTTCTTTACCCTCTCTGAAAAAGCCTCTATGAAAACTAGTGGCCACAAAAAACCTGCATAAGCAGGCTGTTATAGTGGTTAGCTCACATACAGACTTGATCTTTTGTTGCAGAAACTGTGAGTGAGCAAAAGCAATCTTTAGTCCCACCTGACACAATACCTTCCAGTAAAGTTTCAGTAATGCTTCAGTAATTTTCCTACACTACAGCAGTGAAATGCTTGCTGAACACACAATGTTAGCAAATTGTTAGTCTTGGCTGGGAAAACTATTTAGTAATGGCTGGGAAAACTATTTAGTATAGCTAGATAACCCCAGACGCTGACAGCTAGGACTAGAATTTTAGTAAACATCTTTCTCCAAAGTTAATACAGGCTGGCAAATTTCTCCCTGAGAATGAATACTTGCCCCATACCATTAGGAGCCAGGACTTTTCTATTCATTAACTTTATTCAAATTAAGAGGGTAGAATAGGATATGAGAATGAATTGTATATACACAACATATAGGTGAAGTCATAATATCTCTCATAGCTTTCACAAATGAACTGTATAGTCAATAATTCTGCAGAAAGCTTGTTGATATTTGAACTCAATAAAAACAAAAACACCTGACCTTTCCCTTCACTGTGCTCAGAAGCTCCTGTATGTATTTTTATGCAATTACCCCCAAAAATTACAAATGATAATTTCTAATATATTTCAATCTATGTTACACCATAGGAAATTTTTCAGGAACCAGGAACAACTCAGAAAATGTTTTCTTTTACTTTGGAAAAACCCGGGCTGATTTTTGTTCATTACTGATTCCTGATCCAGTGTCATAAATAATTACTTACTGCTAATTATTATTGAGGAATCAGCTGCATGCATGTATACCATTTAGTAGTAGCTGAAGAAAGTGGGTCAAAGACTTAAATCAAAATTACATTAAGAATCGAGTAACAAAATGCAAAAATCATGGACCACCACTGACACCTCTGGTTAGAGGATAATACATTTCAGCTTCTGTTTGAATCAATGACAAAGCATAGATGAATATGTTCTTGCATTAAGATGAAATGGGTATAAATCAAGGCACAGAGAAAAGCCTAAACAGTGTGTAAATTACAGGCACACACACCAGTGCTAATAATCAGTGATAATTACCTTGAGTCATATACACCAGGCTGCCTGTTAGGAGAGCCACACAGTTGGTGGGCTGATGGTTGTGCAAGTACTGGAAGCCCCAGCCACGAACATAGGACTTTTCATACATGAGACGTGATGTGTTGCCAATCACTTGCAGGAAGCGCTCCTGTTGGCCCTTGTTCAGGTACTCGTACAGGAAGTCGTACGCAGTGGCAAATCCCACCAAAGAGTGTGCCAACGGTACTTCATCCCATGGGGCATCTTTGACCAACCTAGGAAACAATAAATAAACTAATACATTAGTGTACTGTAAGTGATGCAATGCAGCATGTTGTCCAAACTATGCAATTATTGGAATTACAGTAGTTGTCAAAGGAAATTGTTAACCACAGGTAAGCACTGTAATTTGAAAGTTATTATTATTTTTTTATTATTAAATAAAATCCTCTCTGCCAAATCTCTTAATTGATTTGGCAAATTAATTAACTTCGACAGCAAGAAAGAAATGTCAAGTAAAATGTAAACATGCTGTAATTACACCGTATATCCCACTGTGTAAAAAGCAATGTAAGTGTTGTGTGCAGCTGTGGTATGCTCCCCCACCTTTGAATGCATCTAGATTAATCTAAGAATAAGAACCATCTTGTTTAAAGCCTTTGTTTATACCTGCAGAGAAAATTGCTTCAAATGCAAAGATTAATCGAAACTATACTTTGAACATAAATGGTCGATATATAACCCAAAACAGTATATGTCTTAAATATTATGTAAGTATGAAATAAATGTTGTTAAATAGACTTTCTTACATATGGCTTTATTGGGCAGAATGTTTTATGTTTGACAGCGTTGTACTGGAATATTTCGCAGACATGTTTCTTTTGCTCTTACTGGCTATGCCACAGCTTTGAAATTATAAGCCACCACGTATGTGTGTTTGGTTTTTATCTAATGTAATGTGAGTTCTCTATTTTCCCACATTTTATTATGGTCAGTGAACCTCACACAACTGCTGTATAGTGGCTCTAGGAGTCAGCAAGCTGTAGGATAATTCCATCAACTGTCTGCATCATATCTATGTGGTCTGCATGACAGCACATGGAGGGTACCATTAGCTGGATGGAAGTTAACATTTTGTTTTATCTTTGGGCAATTTAGTGTTTTTTGGTTAATCAGCATACCTGCACATAGGAACATTGACTGTAATTATTTACATACTTTATATAGCAGTCCTTACAACAACTACAGTCAGAAATCAGTCTGTCATTACGAAGAGAGGGCACACACATCTTCCTCTTTTAATGAACGCAATGTAACGAAAGGTTTCCTTTTCAATTACATGAAAGAAGGATGCATACAAGTGAACCCTCAGTTGCTCGCTGACATATGGGAATACAAAGAATCCAATGCGTCAAATGAACTTCCCCCAGGGGATAGCAGCATATCTTTGACATGTCATGAGTGTAATTTAATATTCTAACAGTTTGAAAGTAGACCAGGTGCTACTTGGAATTTAAAGTGACTCTACTAAACCTCATGGCTTTAAAACCTCTTTACCACAAGTACACATTTGGTCACAGCATTTATTTTTTAGACCACCATTGGGCTCCATTCTTTTGCAGAAACATTATTTTAATGCCGCACTGACCGAGGTGCTTCTTGAACGAAGTAGCACTTCTAGTTTTCATAAGATCATTCTGTCAAATGTATATTTAGTGTCAGTCTGTGTGTGTGGGACTTTACATTAGATATGATTATAACCTGAGGGTGTGCATTGTGATATAGGGAAGGATGAGTGTATCGCTGATTAGACAGAATCCCCGGCAGCCCTGTTTCCTGTGTATAATATTTACCAGGATATGATCTAAGGATCCTGAACAAAAGTCCTGAAGAACTATCTGTTGGAATATGATAAGCCATGCTAAAATATGATAGCCTACATTATAATGTCAGAGAAAGCTTTTGGATGGATGTGAATCTGTCGATATTGGAGAGTGGAAGTCATAGCTTTCAGTTTCTCAGCTTCACTGTTTGGTTATGTGACTTCCCTACAGCTCTACACGGTGAGGTTGACCAGGATGGGATACTCAGTGGAATTGTAGTGTGAGTCCTGTGGGGTTTCTTCCTGGTCAACTGAGCCCTACATATGGCCTTAACCCAAAGCGCTCCATTGTAACAGAGTAGACTATTCACATCTGAGCATTTCACTTTCTTTGACTGTGGGCATGTTCAGCAATGAAGCCACAGCTGCTAAACATATTTCCTGTTACATAGGCTCATCAGATGGGAACTCCCCCTCGCTTCAGACAAAAAGAGGAAAGAGGGCTGATTCGATGTAGCACTCTGGGGGGGAAGAATTGAAATGATTCCCAGTGAATTAAAATAAACAGTGCTAAGGATTTAAGGCCAGATGTATGTATTACAAACCATTTGCATTATTGTCTGTCATGAGAAAATCAATAATGAACAACCGAGTGTTCTTACAGTTTTATAGGTAGCTTTACATTGGTGTGTCATATTCAATGTTAAGTCGCACAATAATGCCTCTTGCTCAGCATGAGGTGTCACGTAGGTATTGGTTGTATATATATATATCAGTATAATTAATTAGTTAGTCATGTTGTACTATAGAACATATCTGTAAAGAAACATGACTGGATTGAATAAATCCATACCTATGCGTACCCCAGTCATCCAGCTAGTGAAACAGACATTTGTCTAGAGGAAATAGATGCTACTGTGGCATCAACGAAGCATCCACCTGACACAGACTCTCCCAGCCCTTACAGTAACATGGGGGATGAACGCATAGGCTGCAAAAAAAAAACAAAGACAGAAAATGTACCAACTAGGCTGAGCTGCCATCCTCTCCATGTAGTCCCGTGCCAGGCTGAGAGCCCCGGCCCTGTGTGGGTACAGCAGGCAGAACATGGACAGCACGCCCAGGTTATTGCCGTACACCTCGTTCCAGCGGGCGCTGAACTCTCCGGGGCTCCAGGGAGGCAGGTATTCCGCGGGATGCTCCAGCATGGCCTCACCGGCCTCGCGGATCCTCCGGGCCATGTGGCGGTGGGTCCCTGCCGCGGCCGCCTGCAGCATCTCCACGTCCGCCTGGCTGAAGAACAGCATGGGGTGGCTCTCATAGTTCCCCCCCATGAAGGGGATGCCGCCGCTGGGATCCACGTCAGCCTCGGCGAGGGCCAGGAGAGGCCAAAGCACACTTATGAAGAAGACTGTGGGGGCCCCGCGTGTGTAGGTCCTCATCCTCTCATCAGAGAGCCACACTGTGGCATCGCCGGACCAGCTCAGCTGACGAGGAAGAAAGGGGAACGGAAAGTTTTAAAAAAGCCTGCACATATTCTCTAGCTCTGTTATTCTGACAAAAGGCACTGCATTCCTGGACTAATTAGATACAGCTGTATTCCTGATCATTCCGGCTTTCCCTATGGTTCAGGGGAATCACTGTGCGGTTTGCAAACAACTGAAAATAATTACTCACTGACAAAAATGTCAGTTTGCCTTTGTTCAGAAACACGTTTTATTACTGCTGCCCATGGCACAGTACAGTATGACCTCAGAACAGGAAGGCTTTTGATTATAATGTTTGTTTATTACTGTCTGTGCATCAAGAACCTCACACCTACCTACAGTATCTTTCTTTCTTTAAACCTGCTGTACACCGCTAACTGTATCCTCCATTCAGTACAGATGTGTTTATTAATACGCTATTGTCATACAGGCTATGCCATGAACCACAGCTAGACCTTTTAGGTTAAATGATATATTACAGCAGAAACGTTTTAAAAAAACAAGTTGTTGAAAAGCAAACCAAGCCATCACCTCTTTTCTCTTCAACATGACAGTAAATTCCATGACCGTTTGGCAATGCCCCGATGGAAAACCATTTGGTAATTTAAAGTGTCTAGACTGTTGTTCCATTATTATTGCATGAGTTGCATTGAGTGTATTTTTATGTCAGAAAAGCAATCTAAACTAGCCTGTGTGTGCTCTTTTTGAACATGTTTATTGGGGGTGGATTGCACAAGTAAAGCGTGACATTTGACCTCATGTTACATTCCAGTCTCACTCTGCCCGTGCCAAAAAGTAATTGTTGAGACTGCGCAAAAACTGGAAGATCAGCCTACACATTTTCTACAAAGTGAGGTCGATCATGTATTACCATTATTAAAACCTGCATCCTAACCCTGCTTTCAATTAGGAAATTTGAATTGTGGACTAGACCAGGAGCTGCCTTGAACATTAAGTGCATTTAGACGAGGACATCCTTGCCGCCAATAAACCATGGAGACATGACTCAGTATCTTGGGAATTAGAGATAATGTGCAACTACGCCTTTAATCCAAGCAAAGTACGTTTTAGTTGTTATGGTACATTTCTTTTTTATTATTCAATGTGTGTTCGCCCAATGCGACGGCCAACTATATTATTTTACAATTCTTACCTGTGCACAAAAGTTGCCTTGTTATCGTCGACTAATACTGAAAGCAATGAGCCAAAAACTTTTTGACATACCTGTCAGAAAAGACGGGGAAAAATTTCCACTCCAGGCTTCTCTAGACTCATTTCTTACCAGCCACGAAAATTATCTAATAGTAAGTTATCTATTTGTAACGGGTTCTTCAGAGGCGAAACAAAGTTACAGTGCGAGAGAAGTGTTTCTGTCCGGTGGCGCACGTCATGCTGGCGAGTGAGGAGGGGCGGTAGGGAAGAATGGCTTTAAAGGAGACCAAATGAATTAAGTAGCTTCCCTCCCACAATCCTACCAGTTTGTTACGTCATCAATCACAGATTGTATGCATATAATTTATCCTACTGTATGTGCAACTATAACAAAGTGGATCTGAGCATATGTAACAAAAAGTGTATAACATTTTATTTCAATGACCGTAATTCCACCACTAAGAACACACTTGAATATGCCCTGTGCTGTCAAGACCACAAATGATTCTAACAAAAAAAGGCAAATGTGCACCAAATGAGAATACAGTACATCACTACAGCTGTGTTGCATATGACTGCACACACAGCAATAGTATAAATTCAGTTTGTATGAGTAAGATTATTTTATCTATACATACTGCTTGATGTCAAAATATATCTATACCTTTTTCATGGTCATCTTAATGAAGATGGCACCTTTTTATGCACACCAACAAAATAACCATTCAAAAGTTGGTAAATAATACTTCAAAATTATACTGCTTGTGAACTGTAAGTATTTCATTTTTGAACACGATCACTCATACAGTAGAACATTTTACTGTTGCACCAAAATAATACTGAGAACCTCTAGCACAGTCTTCATTCATTATTGTTTAAAAATGACAGGACTGTGTTTTTGTCACATACAAACAGATGTATCTTCTTTTACAGCAACACTTAGCTGAGTAACACCTTACACAAAACTTACATTAAGACTTTAACATCATATTCAAGAGGCTAAAGTTCACCCAGTGAAAACAAAAGACACAGTATAATACACAACAGTGTACTTACACATACATCTTTACAAATAATTGTACATAAGTATCATTTGCACTAAACAAAAGTGATTTTTACATAGTCCTGCAAAATACAGTATATATTTTCACACTTCCATGTTGGATTCATCTTATTTAGATGTAAAAAAAAAATCAAAATGTGCTTCAAGTTTGTCTTTAATTATCATGCCTAGTTGGGAAAACATATTTCATTTATTCTAATAGTTTGGATGCAAAAAAGGTATTCAAAATATCTCACCTGTTCTAGTAAATGTATGCTAAGTGTAAAATTACCTTAACACCAGTAGCTCCAATTACAAGCACTCCTGAATCACTTCAATGTTAACAGGCAGTCATGTCTTGAATAAGTATTTATTCCACTTTCCAACAAAATTATTGTTGTAAAATGGAGCTTGACTAGAATTAGAATTCTCTATGAAGGTTCAACAGAAATAAGCATGTACGCCTGTACGTATCAACTCACTAAACTGCACACGCGCACATTCGCACACTTATTTTGGCAAGTCGCATTTCAACATGTATGTTACAATAAAACCACAAAATGACGTTCAAACAGTGGAATATTAGAGAGATACTGTGGTTTACATTCACATGGTTTCTCTGAATGGGAGGATGACTGTGTGTGCTCCACAGGTCAGGGTCAATGGGGAAACTACGAACAACAAAATGGACGAGCTTTCCCCTCCTGAGGCCAGGCTCGAAGGAAGGACTCCTACGACAATCTCTGGCACATTTTCAGCAGGGAATCTGGAGGCCTGGGGTAATAGCCAGTGGTACAAGGCTTGTCAGGAGAAAACCTGGGGAACTTGTAGTCGAGAGGAAGATCTGAGACGAGAAAAGTCTAATTAAAGTCAAATGAAGTGAACAACACTATGTTCTGCATTAGCATTCATTAGCAGGACTGTTCAATGAGAGATTACTTAATTGCATTCTAATTTGTTTGTTGTGACATGAAAGAGATACAGTAAGATACATTTACAGTAAATATTCTAGAATTCTTCTAGGAAAGAAATGAAATGAAATGACATTTTGCATGGTAATCTTTGAGCTATCCTTCACACACATGGTCATGGACAATCATGCTAGAGAATGTGAAAAAATGTGAAAAAACTAAAGCCTGTTAATATCAAAAGGGAGACGTCATCCTCCAAAATGATAGCCAAATTGGAATATTGGGCTTTTAATACTACCTTAAAGATGGCAAAAGCAAATTCCCATCTCTCTTTGGTTGAATGTATTTTATTACTAGAAGTTATTATTCACAATCATTTAAATTAATTTAGAGTAACCAGTTTCCAGAGGCTGAGTGTATCACATACAAAGAATACATAATGTGTGGAACAGATACCTGCTATGTGTTCCACACTAGGAATAGCCATAGTGCTGTATTTGTGAATGCAGTGGCTACACCAGGTTAGCTTCTGGTTCTCTTCGTCCCCTTCATCACTTTTGTCCACATCAACAAAGTAGGACCCCCACCGCTCAGACACAGCAGAAGGTGTCTTCGTGCCTTGGGCCTGTTGGAAGAATTTGCATGTAACAAGGGTTGCATGTTAGAGCATTGTTTGTACTTGCAGACATCTTATTTTACTGTACAGCTGTCTAAAGCAATCTCTGGCTGACCAAATGAACCCAAGATCTGACTCAAAATGAGTGATTGAAGTAGTCATAATATTAAATAATTAACCTGCCTTATTAGAACAATTACTGGTAAGTGGGCGAATGAGTAAAGGCTGAATAGCACAGAATAGCCTGAAAACAAGATGATTTAGAAGAAATATTCAACTACGGAACAGAAACATGAAAAATACCACCAGATAAAGATAAACCTAATCGGCGGGCCTGCATGTGTTTATGGTTCCCTCACAAAGTGCTGCATGATATAACCAGCAATTTTCACAAACTGCTTAAGTATACAGTACTTAAAACATGAAGTGTCTAACAAATGCATCATACAAGTATTCTCTAGTACTAAACTTAAATGTATATATTTAAATTATGTTGAAAGGCATGGTTAGTCATTCTTGAGAATACTTGCTATTTTCGAGCTCAAACACTTGTCAACACACAAGAGCAAGCCCTACAACACAGCAAATGTAATTAAGTTAAATCTAAGGTATCTGTACTTCTCAAAATAAATTAAAATATCAGTGTATTGTTAAGTTTGACAGCATATATTTTATATTTTTACAAAAGTATTAAAGTTTCCATTGGGCCCAGCACATGTGCAAACTGATTCCTCTTTCACCATCATCATTTTGAGACTGTGCAACTATGTTCTTAATGTTTTGCTCACTCGTCTCTAATTGTCTGTCCGGATCACAGCATCCTGCCGCTCAATATCCTTCTTACAGAGGTTGAACATTATTTAATCATATCCTTTCAATGAGGTAGAACCTGGTTATGTCACCGACTTCTCCTTTCTCTGTGGAGGAAGTTGGGGAATGCTGCAAAACCTTGACCTCACAATCTCATGCAGGCCTGTGTCAACTTGCCTGTAACCAAACATTTCCCCACTAGAAGCTAAAGAGCAATGATATGGGACCAAGGGCGTCGGAAATAGGGGGGACGGGAGTGACGCGTCCCCCCCAATATCAACAAGCCAAGTATGTGCCCCCCCCAATCAAGGGTGTCGGAAATACGGGGGACGCGTCCCCCCCAATACTAGCTACAGACCAATACATTTTTATTTAGTATCATGCAACTACAAATAAAGTATGACTTTAAATTATGTGGGTAATAGTTTTTTTTATCTTCTATTAGCATTGATTAATATTCTTCATAACCATCCAGCACCAAAAAACATTGTTTCTTTTAACATGCCCAAAAGAGCTGCAGCATAAAACTACATTGTGAAATTGGTTGGCTTGTGAGTCCGTACTAATCATGAGCTTGTTCCCTCTCATGGTGCCG
>JAODTR010007968.1:0-10002 GCA_025399935.1 Amblyopsis rosae | reverse complement strand
GACACTTTAAAGGTGGAGTCAGGCTCAGAGCTGGGGTGGAGTTACACTTTAAAGGCGGAGTCAGGCTCAGAGCTGGGATGCAGGGACACTTTAAAGGTGGAGTCAGGCTCAGAGCTGGGGTGGAGTTACACTTTAAAGGCGGAGTCAGGCTCAGAGCTGGGGTGAAGTTACACTTTAATGTGACTCTAGTGTGTTTGCATGTGTACTTAAGTAGGGACTACTGACATCTCCTTAACTGATTCAGATGCTGAAATGTGTGATGTCATACGCAGGCTTTATGACATCACACGAGTTGGGCGTGCTGAACTCGCTGCATTCTGACTACAACAAATACTGGATGCCCCTCGCCTGGTTCGCCAACCTTGCCTCTATCGCCAGGGAGGAGGGCCGTGTCAAGAACGACATCGCTCTCAAACTGCTCATGGATGTAAGTTATTTACTGATACACAACACATGAATACTGATACACAACACATGAATACTGATACACAACACATTAATTTTGTTGCACAACACATGAATACTGATACACAACACATTAATGTAGGCATAATAATGTCTGCATTACATAATAATGATGAAATGTGTTGTAGTGGATACTTCTTTGTTTTTCCCACTTTGGTGGCTGAGCAATAATGTCTGACGCTCCACTTGCCAAGTAATCCAGGCTCAACCGAAATGTTGTCCAAAACAAGGCTCTATTTATTTGAACAATCTAAATGAGTACAACACTCGAAGTATATACGTAAGTAAAAATAAAGAATACAAAGATAAAAAGGATTAACACAGAAGAAGACAGGAGCCATGTCTGCCACAGCCTGGGCCTGGAAGTGAGGTCAAAGACTGTGTCTTCCTGCTCTGGCCACGCCCCCCAGGTAGCATCTCCTGCCCTTATATTGCAGATGGCCCATCCAGCCACTAGAGGGGGTTAACTCAAAAACAACAAATGTATAGGACAGTGCAAAAGTATTACTCTTCTTTTTGGCTCCTACATGTGCTATACAAGTAAAACGTTTTATTATGCAAATATGACAATAAACCTACAGCCTTTCCCTTCAAATCAGAACCTCTGCTCTCTCCCTGACCAGCCTCAGCACAACTTACCGTAGAGCTACAAGGACCACTGGTCCCTGTGTTGTCATGGGAACACTGATCCACTGCTCTCTTTGTTGACAGGAGATGAACAAGTACAGAGCGCGATGCAGCATGCTGTTCCACTATGACTGGATCAGCATCCCTCTGGTGTACACACAGGTACACACACACACACACACACACACACACACACACAGGTACACGCACACACACGTACACACACACACACAGGTACACACACACACACACACATGTACACAACCACACACAACAACGCAAACAACGGTGGTATATACAGGTGGTTACCATGGTGATATACTGTGTGTGTGTACAGGTGGTGACCATGGTGATATACTGTGTGTGTGTGTGTGTGTGTGTGTGTACAGGTGGTTATCATGGTGATATACTGTGTGTGTGTGTACAGGTGGTTATCATGGTGATATACTGTGTGTGTGTGTGTGTGTGTGTGTGTACAGGTGGTTATCATGGTGATATACTGTGTGTGTGTGTACAGGTGGTTATCATGGTGATATACTGTGTGTGTGTACAGGTGGTTACCATTGCTGTCTACTCCTTCTTCGGCTTCTGCCTCATTGGACGTCAGTTCCTGAACCCAGCGAAGGGCTACCCAGGCCACAGTGTGGACATGTATGTCCCCGTCTTCACACTGCTGCAGTTCTTCTTCTACAGCGGCTGGCTCAAGGTCAAGGACCACACAGAACACCTCCAGCTGCTGGAGCATGGTCCCATGAGGTCTCATGGGGTCTCATGGTGTCTCAGGGGGTCTCATGGGGTCTCATGGTGGCTCATGGGATCTTATGAGGTCTCATGGGGTCTCATGGTGTCTCAGGGGGTCTCATGGGGTCTCAGGGGGTCTTATGGGGTTCTCATGGGGTCTCATGAGGTCTCATGATAGCTCATGGTGGTTCATGGGGTCTCATGGGGTCTCATGGGGGTCTCATGGGGGTCTCATGAGGTCTCATGGGGTCTCATGATAGCTCATGGGTCTCATGGTGTCTCATGATAGCTCATGGGGTCTCATGGTGGCTCATGGGGTCTCATGGTGTCTCATGATAGCTCATGGTGGCTCATGAAGTCTCAGGGGGTCTCAGGGGGTCTCAGGGGGTCTTATGGGGTCTCACGGGGTCTCATGGTGGCTCATGGGGTCTCAGGGGGTCTTATGGGGTCTCATGGTGGCTCATGGGGTCTCATGGTGTCTCATGAGGTCTCAGGGGGTCTCATGAGGTCTCAGGGGGTCTCACGGGGTCTTATTAGGTCTTCTGAGGTCTCATGGGGTCTCATGGTGGCTCATGGGGTCTCATAAAGTCTCATGGTGTCTCATTAGGTCTCATGAGGTCTCACGGGGTTTTATGAGGTCTTCTGAGGTCTCATGGGGTCTCATGGTGGCTCATGGGGTCTCATAAAGTCTCATGGTGTCTCATTAGGTCTCATGAGGTCTCACGGGGTCTTATGAGGTCTTCTGAGGTCTCATGGGGTCTGTTCTTGTGTAGGTGGGGGAGTTAATCATCAACCCGTTTGGAGAGGACGACGACGACTTTGAAACCAACCAACTCATTGACAGGAACATCCAGGTCTCACGTGCTCTTGTACATCTCTGGGCTGACAGTGCCGTGTGGGCTATTGGCCAGAGTGGGCAGTGCACTAACTATAAGTCTCAAGAAGCTCCTTAGGCGTGTAGATCAGGGCTTTTCAACTCCGGTCCTGAAGAGCTGCACCCTGCATGTTTTAGATCTCTCCCCTGATTCAAGATTAGTATAAGCCTGATAACGACCCGTTCATTTGAATCAGGTGTGTTGGAGCGGAGTTGAATAGCCCTGATCTACACGCCTAAGGAGCTTCTAGAGACGTATCCCTGGTGTAGATGGTAGCCTACACTACAGTATACATAATATCACGTAGTATACTGTACACACCAACACTGCAGGTGTCCATGCTAGCGGTGGACAACATGCACCAGAGCCTCCCCCCAGCAGAGAGGGACCAGTTCTGGGAGCAGAGGTACTTCATCCTGCCTTCCAGCCTGGCTGCTGCTGGAGGTGCAACACCAGCCTTCAGGGGCTCCACTCACAGCCTGGGGTACGGCCTCTCTCTCTCTGCCTGTCTGCCTGTCTGTCTACCTGTCTGTCTCTCTGTCTACCTGTCTGTCTACCTGTCTGTCTACCTGTCTGCCTGTCTCTATGTCTGCCTGTCTGTCTACCTGTCTGTCTGTTTGCCTGTCTGTCTGTTTGCCTGTCTCTATGTCTGTCTGTCTCTGTCTGTCTGTCTGTCTGTCTGTCTGTGTGCTAGTCCTGTCACACTGGTCCTGAGCTATGAGGATGCTAATCTTCCTCACAGCATCAGACTGTGTCTTCTTCCTCATCAGACAATATTCCTTATTCACATAGCAACTGTTGCTACTGTCAAGCTTGTATGGTTTGCTGCGTCCACATGCAAGCCAAGTTTATTGTTTTGGAGTATGTCTAATGATATTGGGGTGCATTATTCCACTGTATCGCTATATTGCAGCCTATTGACTCATGCGTTATCATGTGTTCGACCACTGTATCGTTATATTGCAGCCTATTGACTCGTGCGTTATCATGTGTTCGACCACTGTATCGTTATATTGCAGCCTATTGACTCATGCGTTATTATGTGTTCGACCACTGTATCGTTATATTGCAGCCTATTGACTCATGCGTTATCATGTGTTCGACCACTGTATCGTTATATTGCAGCCTATTGACTCACGTGTTATTATGTGACGCAGCACGGGAGCGGAAGAGGCTCTGCCAGACCAGCTGGGCGTTCCTCTCAGGGGGCGGAGCCTCCAGGACCTGCTGACGAAGGGCAGCAGTCTTCCCTCGCTGATTGACAGCTCAGCACATGATGACTGTGATGATGTTAATGTAAAAATGTTTGTGGAGGATGTGTAACGCACCTTTATAGATTGTTATCAGTAAATATCATGATAAACTCCACTTGTAAATTAATCATTTTTAACTGATAATGAGATATACCATCATATTTTACACTGGTAATAGACAGAGCGCAGCGCGTCATATCCTGATAACCACGGCCACTGTTGGGAACTGTTCTCAGCGCTCCATTGATGTTGCATTGCATTAGGCTAAACTAACTTCAGAGTGTTCATAGCCTGTCGAACCTAGCAACATAGTGGAGAAGGAGCAGAGGAGACCAATCTGGATACAGGCAATAGACACACGTCTTGTTGCATTGATGCCCCCCAGTCACCACACGTGGCATATTAAGTGTCAGGACCCCACAGATGACCTATGTGTCTGATACTGCCCCATCATGCCTCACATCTGGTTGCTGAATGTGCTTTTCTCTCCTCAAAACCTCTATTTCTTCTCCAAACCTTGTTATGAACCCTTAGTTCTGGGGTCTTCAGCTTGTGGGCAGTGCATCCTGTCACCGCTTTTAGGTAGGTTTACATGTTTTGGTAGAAGTCAGAAATGACCTTAATGCAATACAAAGTTAATGGAGGGCTATGGAATGTGTTAAATGAGTTGCACCAGAAATTACGAAGACATACATACATAAGACATTGTTATGAGTGACAATCTGAACAGCCAATGTAAATCGACTCGAATGCAAATCGAATTACCAAGACCACTTCATACACATAAGGATGCTGTATATATTTTATTTTATTATCAGGCTGTATACAATACATATCAGAATATTACTACTCTGTGTAATAGCTGTAATATACTACTAGGCATTAACAAAAGAACACACACCAGAACCATATTCTCTATGCTGTTTTGATAAAAGTGAATAAATAGATGACAAAAAATAAAAGAATGCATAAATAAATACGTTTCAAGGTAGATACTTTTACTTTGAAGAATGGACAACGGTAGTCACAAGGGGTCAAACTTGAACATACCTTCTTCCGTGTTATTTGACAAGCAGATAGTGAGAGCGTCGCCTTATCTGTGAGAGTTGACGGCCAATAACAGGTTTGGTTAGTATTTTAATCGAAGTTGTGTTTAATTGAAAAAAGACATGATCTGAGCTGCTACTCAGTCGGGGATGTAATAGATATTAACTTTGGTAACCATTAACGTTGGTTACGTTACGTGGGCTAGCAGGCTAGCATGCTAGCTCTAGGTCCATACTTTAGGTCAAACATTTCTCTATGTTTCTAGGTAGGAAAAATACGTCTGGAGACAAAACGTTGAGTGCTGAGGGGAGGGGCGGGCGGGATCACAATTTCTCGGTTCTAGTTTACTGAAAAGCTTCTCTCTGCTTGCTGCCTTCGCCAGGAGCATCGCTGCAGCTGCAGGCATACGAGCAGAAAATCTGGCGTGACGTCATGTGACGCGCCGTGCCGACTCATCATGTCCGTGGGCGACACCCCGCGCCTCCTGCTGGGGCGGATCCGCTTCCTCAACAGGTGCATCGAGTGTTTCCGTGAGAGCAAGCCGCTGCCGGAGAGCCTGTGCTACGTGCCGCGGGAGGTCTGCTACAAGATCTGTAAGGATTCCTCGTCGTCTGCGGCGGCGGCCCCGAGCGCCGCTCCCGGGCCGGCCGCGGGGAGCGCGGGCACCGCCGCCGCACGCAGCCTGGTGTCGGTGTTCGAGACGCCGCAGACGACGACGGGCCAGGGCAGGAAGATGTGCCGGCACAACCTGGAGGCCAGGAAGGGCACCTGCATCAGGACCACCGGGGACGAGTACTGCAACAGCCAGGGCCTGTGGGCCAAGATGAACCAGGTAGGGTGGGTCTCCTCTCTCCTCCTCTCTCCTCTCCTCTCCTCCCCCCTGCCAAGCAACACTGTTGTGTTTATGTAGTACCGATCTCTACCACAAGGGGCAGACCTCCCTCTCCGTGTGTTGCAGGAGCAGCTGGCGGAACAGCTGGGGCCGGGGGCGGGGCTGGAGGAGGGCTGGCTGCTGGTGTGCAAGCACACGGAGGGCGGCGACCGACTGGTTCCCGTGGCAACCCCGGAGAGCCAGGCGCGTCTGCGGCGGCTGCTGGGCCACGACCACGCCCCTTGCACCCGCTGGGAGGAGGCTGCGGCCCTGGAGACCTCCCTGCACCTGGGGGCGCGGCCTGCGCTCGCCCCCCCAGACCTCCAGGCCGTGGCCAGGCTGCGGTAAGGCGCTGGCTGTATAGGGGCGGGTGCAATGCCCAGGGGAGCCTGTAGAGGGAGCGCTAGCCCGGCTGCTTGTGTGCAGGTGCGTCCCGCCCACCTGGAGCCCGGCGTGCGACGAGGACCTGGTGCACTTCCTGTACGACCACATGGGCCGGGAGGACGAGAACCTGGGCAGCGTCAAGCAGAGCGTGACCAGCATCGACGTGTCCTCCTGCTCTGTGAGGCTGCACCCCCCTCTGCCCCCCCTCAGCCCCTCCCCCTCCTCGCCGCCCCCTCACTGGACCTCTGTGTGTGTGTGTGTGTGTGTGTGTGTGTGTGTGTGTGTGTGTGTGTGTGTGTGTCAGGAAGACCCCAGCAGTGGCGCCGGCTGCCTGACAGATGGCGACACTGAGACGTTCTGGGAGAGTGACGGCATGCAAGGCCAGCACTGGATCCGCCTGCATATGAAGAGAGGCACCGTGGTCAAGTACACGCACGCACGCACGCACGCACGCACGCACGCACACACACACACCTGGCGTGTATCCCTGTATTTAGCATGGAGTAATGTTGGAACGAGAACCGGGGGCCATAAACCGGTTTATCTGCTCCCACAATCCCCCACATCGCTATAGTAACATTACATGTTTCATGTGCTGCATGTGTTTTATGTAGAAACGCAAATTGCACGAAGCAAGCTCAAACACAGCTGTAAACTAAAGCATCCATGAAGGTTTGCATTAGCTGGCGCCCTCTGCTGGACTGTCCAGGCTATTGTACTATGCCTCTATTAACCACGGCATGTGGCGGTCATGCAGGTCATTCAGCAGGAACGATGTGTAAACAGGGCTAGACAGACACACACATGCACGCACACATGCATGTGTGACGAACCCCGGTCTCCCACGCAGAGAGCGGCCCCTTCAAGGCAGGCTGAAACCTACGGGCCCTAGCCTGCGTGGCCAGAGCGTCCTATGAGGTGTGGGAGAGAGGATAAGCTTCCCTGCACTGCTACTTGCTGACCACCATTACACATGCATGCACGCGCACACACATGTACGCTGATGCTAACGTAAAAGTCAACAGTCTAAATGTTGTGGTGTTCAGCCTTCTAAGATCATCTGATCTAACAGCAGGAGAGCATTTGTGCTGTTTCTGTTCATTAAAGACAGTGACAGATAGACATATGGCTACAGAGCTCTTAGCTTACATGCTAATAGCAACCTTGTCCTCCATACGTGTTCAAGTTGCTCGTTCTGCCTGCGTGTCCACAGCAAGCTGATCCTGACCGTGGACTCCACAGATGACAACTACATGCCCAAGAGAGTGACCGTGTACGGCGGGGAGGCCGACGCCTTAAAGAAGATCAGTGATGTCACCATCGACGAGTGAGTCCTATTGGATAGGATCATGACCGTGCTGTCTGCTTCGTCTGATCATGCGTTCTGCTTCTCCACATCAGCAACCTGATTGGAGAGGTGTGTGTGCTGGAGGACATGACCTCTCACCTGCCCGTCATCGAGATCCGCCTGGAGGAGTGTCGAGGTACATGATGAAGGGCAAGCTAACACATGCTAACACATGCTGAGTGGCATGCCAACACAAGCTAACACAAGCTAACACATGCTGAGGGGAAAGCTAACACATGCTGAGGGGAAAGCTAACACATGCTAACACATGCTGAGTGGCATGCTAACACAAGCTAACACAAGCTAACACATGCTGAGGGGCAAGCTAACACATGCTGAGTGGCATGCTAACACAAGCTAACACATGCTGAGTGGCATGCCAACACAAGCCAACACAAGCTAACACATGCTAACACATGCTGAGTGGCATGCTAACACAAGCTAACACATGCTGAGTGGCATGCGAACACAAGCTAACACATGCTGAGTGGCATGCCATCACAAGCTAACGCATGCTGAGGGGCAAGCTAACGCATGCTGAGGGGAAAGCTAACACATGCTAACACATGCTGAGTGGCATACTAACACAAGCTAACACATGCTGGGTGGCATGCCAACACAAGCTAACACAAGCTAACACATGCTGAGTGGCATGCCAACACAAGCTAACACAAGCTAACACATGCTGAGTAGCATGCTAACACAAGCTAACACATGCTAACACATGCTGAGGGGAAAGCTAACACATGCTAACACATGCTGAGTGGCATGCTAACACAAGCTAACACAAGCTAACACATGCTGAGTGGCATGCCAACACAAGCTAACGCATGCTGAGTGGCATGCCAACACAAGCTAACGCATGCTGAGTGGCATGCCAACACAAGCTAACACAAGCTAACACATGCTAACACATGCTGAGTGGCATGCCAACAAAAGCTAACACATGCTGAGTAGCATGCTAACACAAGCTAACACATGCTGAGGGGCAAGCTAACACATGCTGAGTGGCATGCCAACACAAGCTAACACAAGCTAAAACATGCTGAGTGGCATGCCAATACAAGCTAACACAAGCTAACACATGCTAACACATGCTGAGTGGCATGCTAACACAAGCTAACACATGCTGAGTGGCATGCCAACACAAGCTAACACAAGCTAACACATGCTAACACATGCTGAGTGGCATGCTAACACAAGCTAACACATGCTGAGTAGCATGCTAACACAAGCTAACACATGCTGAGGGGCAAGCTAACACATGCTGAGGGGAAAGCTAACACATGCTAACATATGCTGAAGGCCAAGCTAAGACATGCTAACACATGCTAACATGCAGTGACATCTCAGCCTGAGTTGTGCTCTCTGCCAGATGAAGGTATCGACGTTCGGATCAGAGGTATGAAGATCAAGTCGTCGTGTGAGAGGGACCTGGGTCTGAACGCCGACATCTTCCAGCCCTCCAGCCTGGTGCGCTACCCGCGGCTGGAGGGCACCGCAGCCGACAGCCTGTACCGCCGGGCGCTAGTCATCCAGAGGTGAGCATGTCCTGCTGGCGCGTCAGCAGAGACACAGACTGCTATGGGTCCACAGGTTTTGTTTTGATTGGGTTCAGATATCGACAATCATTTTCCAGTATCGCTGACTCAACCTTTAATCTCTGAGGCACCTGTAGTAGAAACACAGACTGTTATTAGTGGAGTGTGTTGTCAGTCCACTATCGGTCTGTTATGTCATGGCTCAATAGTGTAGCCGTAAGTAGTCAGGCCCCAACTACATCACCCTGTAGATGGCGCTGTCCCCCAGCAGAGTGAAGAGCATGATCTTCATGTCTTCTACACAGGTTCATCTCCCTGCTGGACAGCCTGCTGCCACACCTGGTGCCTGCATGGGACTACAGCCTGGGCACCTTCAGCCAAATCAAGGTGAGCCCCGCCTGCTCACATGGCCCCCTGGTGGTCTGGTGTGTCCACTCACCTCACCTGCGCGTGTGTGTGTGTGGTCTGGCGCCCTCTAGAGCATCAAGCCGTTCCTGCTGCTGTCCAAGCGCCGTGCGGCCCTGATCACCCAGTGCCTGAAGGACTGCGAGAGCAGCAAGCCCAGCAGCATGCCCCGCCTCTACATCAACCGCCGGCTGGCCATGGAGCACCGCGACAACCCCTCCCTCGACCCCTCCTGCAAGAACGCTGTCTTCACGCAGGTAACGACCCCTCCTGTCTGGGAGGAGGTGGTCAGAGTAGCGTCTTGTGACATGTGGTACATGCTGCTACTACTGTAGTATACGTGTGTTTCACCAGGTGTTATGACTAGTAATAAGTACTACTGTAGTATACGTGTGTTTCACCAGGTGTTATGACTAGTAATAAGTACTACTGTAGTATACGTGTG
>JAODTR010007967.1:0-10004 GCA_025399935.1 Amblyopsis rosae | reverse complement strand
AGTAATTTACCATATTAACTATGTCTAGACTGTATTTCTGATTAATTTAATGTTATCTTCATTGAAGAAAACTGTGCATTTCTTTCAAAAATTTGGAAATTTATAAGTTACCCCAAACTTTTGAACGGTAGTGTGTATATATATATATAGATAGATAGATAGATAGATAGATAGATAGATAGATAGATCGCTGCATAGACAAGGATATGTTCAAACTTGGCATTAATATATTCAATTTAATACAGTGAACATCATCGACCAGGGAGGCAACATGTTAATAAACATGTAAATGGTAACATGTTTTATATATGAACATGTTAATATAAAGCAAATTGTGTGTCATACCACTGGAGGCAAATCATGATTTATGATCAACCTCACCAAACCATGAATAAATCTGGCAGAGAACCTGGAGAGAACTGGAAATAATTAAACCCAATTGTCCACTAGTTATAGCTACGGAAACCTGACCAATAGAGACCTATCATATGCCTGTTTATTGACCCAATCATTGTAATTTTGTCTGTTTAATAGCGGTGGCTCAACTAGAGTCATACTAGACTAGACGATCGAAGATGTGCAGCCATGACGCTAGTTGTTTGAAGCACGCATGGGCGGTTTTTCAGATCAGACTCCTCCTCCGATAAGTGGAGGTGTTGTTGTAGTCTGTCACCATTGCTAAGGCAAGTAGCTCACACGAGGTTAAGCCTATACAGTTAATCGAGCCGTCAGCTTATAGTGCTTGTAATTATAACGAGTGACCTGCTTTCAGCACCGCGGTTGTTAACAGCTCCTGAGAAGCGTGGAGATTTTGCCCGCCCCTTCACGCCGGCTGCAGTTATTTACACAGCGGTATACGACGCTGGGCGCCGCCAGACGGACTGAAAGGAGCTGTCCACACATTCAGCACTCAGTGGACTCTGTTGGCCAGGGCTCCGAGGTCATCTTCTTGACTGCATTATAGAGAAGAACATACATTTCACAATGGCGTCAAAGTGCTGTTTTTTTTTTATAATAACCTGTATTTTAATGCTGAATGAAGTGGGCTACATATCTGCCTTTCCTACACCTGCCAGATCGGGTGATGGTGAGTTAACGTTGCTATTTTGAAAGAGTTTGTGATATAGCAACGTGGATAAAGCTCCAGTGAGAATGTTCGAATACTTAAGTTATGTCTGTTAAAGGCATGAGTTTGTTGGATAATAATAATGCAAACAACATTATTTTGACGTCGCTAAGGCCGATGATGTTCTATTTTAATCTTTTGTTTTGTGATCCGATCAAGATGTCTGTTGAGCCGGGAGTATCTACTACATACATTTTGAAAGTTTAAATAATAAATCAATTGGCCTACAAATCACACTGTAAATAGAATATGTCTTTCTTGTGCACAAAAGCATGGAAAATGTCCCCACAAGGGATACTTATCCTTATAGAACAGTTATTTTTGTTTCCTGTAGACAAAGCTGTGTACAACAGACAGTTGACACAAGAGAGACCAATTCAAGAGCAGGTAAGCCTTTGCTTATTGAATTCCCATCCAATATACTGTACTGCTAAATTAATTAATCATGCATGTTCACATGTTCTCAACCAATCAATATATAATAAACACCTTCACAAAAAATGTTTTATCTTCCAGATTGCTGAGGCAGACAATGTGAAGGCAGCCATACAGTCTGCAGGTAAGGGTTCATGTAGCGGTGCTTACAGTAAAACAGCCAAATATGAAGGAGCTCAGCCACATCTGTGTGAAATACAATTGGCTTCTTATCCAAATGTCACATTTTAATTATTATCCCATGTGTGCACAGAGATAAAGACCCCCACGACTCCCAAGGACACCGAGTCAGGACAGGACAATGATGACCTGACTGTGCTCAAATCTCTTGCGGAGGGACAGACGTTCAAAGACACCAATGAGACACCAGTCAAGACCAGCCAGACGGTGGAGCACATCCCAGACGAATCAGATTCCACTAAGAGTCGCCGTCTGGTTGAAGATTACGACTCCGCCAAGAGCAGACTGGACTACGGCAAATACCAAGGTG
This sequence comes from Amblyopsis rosae, assembly GCA_025399935.1. Classification (NCBI taxonomy): domain Eukaryota; kingdom Metazoa; phylum Chordata; class Actinopteri; order Percopsiformes; family Amblyopsidae; genus Amblyopsis; species Amblyopsis rosae. The sequence goes on along the minus strand of JAODTR010007967.1, from coordinate 7,953 downwards.
CATAGTTCATCTTAGCGCTGCAAAGATATTGTGGGTTTTTCCACAATATTTTGAAATTATTGTTGTTTTATTATTCATAAACAAACACTATAGTTTCTAGTTACGTAAATAAAGGATGAAAGAACAATTATGCAGCTTCAGTAATGTACATTTAAAGGTATAGTCAGCTATTGCAGGCTAAATGTAAGCTAATACACTTTTTGTCAAATTCAACAAATATCTCCTCACATTTAGCTATTTTATTGTTCTCTGTGCTGTTGAAAAAATAATCTGATACATCTACACCACCCTGGCTCCGTAAATAGTAACATAAACAAAGTGGCGAACACCGCTCGTATCAACAAAGCTGTAGCACTACACTTTGCTTCACAATACATTTTGACATATGAGGCCCCACCACGGAGGACCATGGAGCGATACTGTTTTGATTTGAGCTCAAAGTTAGCAAGAATGACTGACCCTGCCTTTAATATCATGGCAGTTATTGTTATTCATCAAATGTGTGTTATTCGTGTTTTAAATATCTGACTACAAGCAAACATTGTTTTGGTGGCAAAGGTATGTAGACCACAACCATATTGACGGTCCATCATCACAATTCTGACATCTGACAAGGACATTTGTCCCCCGCACATATTTGGCATACTATCAGGCAGACATTTTGTTTAAATGGAGAGAGAGAGAGAGAGAGAGAGAGAGAGTGAGAGAGAGAGAGGGAGAGGTTTAACTTGTGTGCCTCTATTGGCTGAGGTTGGTGGTACAGTGGTTGCTGAGTCTAATGCTAAGCTAGTACTGTAAATCTCCTTCTCCTCTCATTTTTACATAGGAGTGTAAACAGTCACAAACATGTAAGAAACGTGAATAATAATCACATTTCATTTGGATCAAACTAAAAGAAAAAATTGACCATGATGATAAATATCAGCACAGACAATCATTCTTATAATTATTATCTACTTTCTATTTATCTACAATATTCTCACCAGTTTAACAAAAAATATACTGGGAACACAATAGTTTATTTGTTTATTTAAATATTTCTTTCACACACACATTTAAATTTGATCACATTTACTTGAGGCTTATGGGTGGACAATTCAATGAGGACATGCCATTCAATTTTGCTGAGTTTGATTTTGCAGTTCAAAGCATTCTGTGTCATTTTCCAATACTGCAGAGCCAACTCATCCAATGGGGTCACATTACTGTACATCTGGCACACTTTAAATCAATTCAGTTTCATATCAGTTTCACAGGAACCATGGTGGCACGATACACACTACATTGTGTAGGAATGTACGTTTTTCATCATCAGCTGCTGTCTGAGGCTTTGAGTGATTCAGATGAGAATCGCTGAGTGCAACAGTTTACCTCTCCATGCAGATGGCTCAGCTGTGACCAACTCATCAGTTTTTGCTACATCTCTAAATTTGGCTCCACGGTTTGTCTTTCACTTGACACCACTTAAAGCTAGACATAAATACTCCTGGTATTTTAAGAATGATGGTGAATCATTCTGTTGAAGATAATGGTCTTTGTGTGTTGATCTGCCGAATAGATAACTGCAATTTTTAGACTGCAATTACATTGCTGATTCACTATAATAGCAATCTAGCTACGGAAGTGTACAGTGACATGAAAAAGTGGAAAAGATTAAATATAATAATGAATGTATCTTCATTCAAGCCTGCATTTCAGTCTTAGTGGAAGATGGGTTCATGGCTTAACTTTGGGAGGTCTGTTCAAGACAATTGACAGTCAGACAGAGAGCCTTGTTGACTGACTGTACTCTATACTCTCTCTCTTTCAGATGACCCAGAGAGCTTCCATCAGGTGGACGGCACCCCACTGACTGCAGAGGACATAGTCCAGAAGATCGCCAACAGAATCTATGAGGAGGACGACAGGGGTGTATTTGACAGGATCGTCTCCAAACTGCTCAAGCTAGGGCTGGTAGGTTAAGCCTACTGTCCCCTGATGACATCTGTATATATTTTTATTCAAAATTAGGTATTGTGTCCAGTATTACTTGTTATTTATCAACATTACCTACAGCAATAATGAAGTTTATCTTACCAAGCATTGTCAGTTGTTTAACTTCAACATGAGTCATCATTAAGATGCAAGTATGGGTCACACATTGATGAACCCGGTCATTTCTAGTAGGGTGTGGCTGAAGCAGGCCCCTGCTCTGCTGTGCATTTCCACACGTTCCACACATCTCCGTCCATCTTCTGGTTCGTCACGCTCTCTGTGCAGATCACAGACAGCCAGGCGGACACCCTGGAGTACCAGGTGGCCGAGGCTCTGCAGGACCTCATTACCAAGAATGCTAAGAACAATGAGGAGGGGGACTACACAGCCACCAGGGAGCAGCAGGGCATCCAGAGCCCAGACACCAATACGGTGAGATGGACACAGCTACTGAGGATGATGAGGATGAGGATGGTGATGATGAGGATGAAGATGAGGAAGTTGATGATGAGGAAAATGAGGAAGGTTATGATAATAGGATGGACGATGATGATGAGGAGGAGGAGGAATATGAGGAAGGTGATGATAATAGGGTGGATGAGGATGAGGATGATGATGAGGAAGTTGATGATGAGGAATATGGGTAAGGTGATTATAATGAGGTGGAAGATGATGATGAGGAAGGTGATGATATTAGGATGGATGATGATGATGATGATGATGAAGATGCAGAGGATATTGTGAGAGAAATATCCACATCAATGAGGATATGAGATTTATAGTGATAATGATGGTAACGCTCATAGATTATGGTAACACTTTAGAATAATGGTACATGAATTCTCATGAATTCATGTACCATTATTCTAAAGTGTTACCTATATTATAATAATACTACTCATTTAGGTTTATTTACTTTAAAAGGGAGGCTGATGAGGATCTAACGATAATGCAGTAAATGATGGGGATGGTGATAATGTGAGCGATATTCTAATAATGATCAAGATTAAAGGATGATAGCGGGGGAGATCACATGCATGGCCCTATAATGATGATACATACGTAGTGAGCATGGAGCTGATGGTGGTGATGATCATGCTCCCAGGATGCGACGGAGACGCTGCATCGGCGGTACGACGACGTGGAGGACGAGGAGGAGGAGGAAGGTGACAGGGAGGAGGGTGTGAATGAGGTGGACAGGGACGTGGAGGAGGACCACACCTGGGACAGAGAGGATGGCCAGGGCAACGAAGTGAGGCCTATGGATGGACTCCAAGACCTGCAGTACTTCCCCAACTTCTACCGCCTGCTGCGGAGCCTGGACTCAGGTAACGCACACACACACACACACACACACACACAGAGAGAGGAGCGAAAGAGCATAGTCTCTGTGACGCGTGGGTCCAAACGGATGTGGATGAGAAAGGTTGTTGCCGTGGCAACACATTGTGGTTTCGATGGATGACTCATGGCTTTGTTCCATTTGTTTGTTCTCTGGCTGCCTTCGCTTGCTACAGTACCTCCCATCACATACATTACATCGCTAGTAACGCACACATTGTTTCTCCCAACGACGGGAAATTGTCACTTGTTTACACAACAGTAATGGATACCCTCCATATATGATGACCGTGTGTGTGGACTCTGTTATTGTTCAGAGCAAGACGCCCAGGAGAGAGAGACGCTCGTCACCATTATGAAGACGCTGATTGACTTTGTCAAGATGATGGTGAAATACGGCACCATCACACCACAGGAGGGTGTGTCTTACCTGGGTAAGAATGAAAAGGCCTCACCTTGATATCCAAGTGCTGGGACCTTATAGGCAAGTCTGGCCACTGGGCAGCTACGTTGGCAATGCCTCAGTTATTTTGGGCTAACAAGACTAGGCACTTGCGTCAGTGCAACCACACGATTCATTGGCTTAATAGGACAACAGTTCAGCTTTTAAAAAGCAGACAATTGGCTCTTTGTGGGGAGGGGCGTCTTTGGCGTTACAAATATTTTCAATAGGGTTCTTTTCAGAATTCATTAAATGGACTGTCTCTTCTATATAATGTCTCTGCATTTACTTTCTGCTGAACACTCAGCAGAAAGCAGTTTCAGTTGATGTTTCACTTTTGTTAAATGCACATATTTTATTGGCTACAGTATCTGACTAAGAGTGAGAGGATAGGCCAGACGGTCAGAAATGATGGGGTTTGTTATAATGGATTTTTTGCTTAAGTGATATTAGATAGATTTCAAAAGTATTCCAGCCCTTTCACGTCTCCTTAAAAATCCCAATTGAAATGATTTATGATGGGCCCTTTAATGCCCAATGTGAGTAACTCACAGACATTGTTTCTTACAAGCCTGTATTCCACATAGAAACATGCAACACCCACTATTCTATCTTACTTAAACGCTCCCTGTGTTCTTAGTTTGAAATGGCGGTGTGGGTGTTTCTCGTGGGTAGCTGATTGTTTTATTTTTTTTCTCAACCATTCCAGCTGCCCTTTCTACGTGAGTGATTGCGTGAGCATTTGTTTGCCTGTCTGCTCAATGTATTCCTTTGCGTGTGTGGATGCGTGCAGCCGAATCCAATGTTCCTTATCAGTCAGTGCAGTGGAGTCTGAAGCCTGCTCAGGCAGATTAATGTAAGGACACCTAATCACCATGGTTTACCTTTTTATGGGTGTATCTAGTCAGCAGCCAGTGGAAACGTCAGGTGACAATTGTCATCGTCCTGCATCGTGTTGTGTTCTAGGAACCTAAGTAACCTAAAGTCTATCTCCTTTCAATGAACTGACAGTAATATTACTATTACTTATTGTTACTCCTGGTGGTATTAATCAACCAAACATGCTAGATTCTCCAAAAGATAACTCAAATATGTGTATGGTGTGTATTCCTACAAGCATAGGCTGCACATTTTGTGGGCCATGTCCTGAAAATATTTAATTTCAATATTCTCTCTCTCTTGCTTCACTTCTGCATTCTAACATGAGGTGAATTAGGACATTGATAAAGTGTACAGTTAATGAGGGAGGGGTCTGCGACGTATGCTCCATTAGGACTAATCAATACTAATCTAACGACGCATTGCCTCACCAAGCTGCTTAGAAATCACAGCTGACTTTATGCATAGACCTCGCCAGACGTACGTCATTTTCGGAGGTGCCGATGCCCATATAAAGACTTCTGGGTCTAACAGATTTTCCCTAAGGGAATATTTAATGCTATTTTCGATATCCCCCCCCCCCCCCCGCCACCACCACCACATTCGGTGATTCACTCATATGTTGCTAATTTACCGGTTTTGTCAAAGGAACATATTCCCACTGGAAACGACTGGTGTTTCCCAATTTTGAGATCGCCAACTAGTCACAGTAAACATTTTGCTACATGCAAGCTAATGCTCCAGTGCATATATAATACGTCACAGGTGCAGGGTCATTCAGTGAGAAATGTTGCCATGGCAACCTACGCTAGTATATGTCTGTTTTACAGCTTTGGCTTTATATTTGATCACTATTGAATTAAAAGTAGCTTGCACAAAGTAAATGGACTGCTTTTATCCAAAGCGCTTTACAGTTTTTTGCCTCACATTCACCCATTCACACACCGATGGTGATTGTTGCCACGCAAGGTGCGACCAACCACCGGGAGCAGTTAGGGGGTAGGGGGTTAGGCATCTTGCTCAAGGATGCTTACAGGGAGGTCAACACCGGGGTTTTAACGCACAACCTTCCGGCTGGGAGCCCAACTCCCAGACCAATCGACCATCCTGTACCCTGTAGGGTACCTTGCTTTCCAATCGAGCTGTGAAGCCTGCAATCTGTGCCGGTAGTTTACTTTTTATTTTGCAGTTAGCAAACAGCATATAGCTTGCAAACGAAGACCTTAACATATCTGAAATGTATGCTAAACAATAAGAAAAATGCCATCTGCGATCCTATTCACTTTATAAATTTAGACTCGGAAGTGCTACCGACTGCAAGCTGTGACTACACGACTGGTGAGGTCTATGAGGGAAGGTCTACGAGACAACCATTTGTGTATAGGTTGCACCATGCAGGCGAATGGATGGAATCACAGTGTCGCCTAGCAACATTGTTATTGTGTGACACACTGGCGGCAGGACAGGGTTGTGTGAGGAGAGCAGGGCGAGTGTGTTTGGAGAGTGCGTGGGCGGTAGCAACAGCATGCTATAGGTGGGAGTCCACACATAGGTGGGCGGTGTTGCTTAGGACGAGAGCCGAGAGCCAGATGGTCAGACAGTGAAGGGGTGGACTGGAGAGAGATAATATGCAGCAGACACAATGTATGCCACGATATTCACACAAACGCAAAGCTGTGTTTGGTGGGAATGGAAACATGCAAACTCTAGCATCGCCGTGGCAACCGGTTTGACACCAACCGACCGGTCTATCGATGTCATTATACACTCCCACTCGTGTTCATTCACTGAATGGGAGCTGCTAGTATAAACCACTGTGAGCCATGGAGAGACAGCATGCCACTTGTTAGTTAGTTACCTAGTATCAGCTGGGTGATGCCTTGGCCACACCATGCATACTAAATATACTCATATACTCTGCATCTACACACATGGCATCCTACAGAGAACCTTGATGCCATGATAGCCATGCAGACCAAGAAGAAACTGGGCCAGTCCCTCCTGCCCGACGTCACTGGACCCTCAGGTAAATGGCATGCTAGGTTAGGAATACACCTCCACTGATCTAAGAGCTGGGCGGTGCGTGCGTGTCTTTCTTCCCTCATGTGCTGTTGCACTTCTAGGGAAGAGCCTCAATGAGGAGGACAACACAAAGGCCGAGGCAGATAAAATGCTGAAGGAACAGGACGACCTGAAGGACTCCACCAAGGAGGAATCACCAGCAACAGAGACCAGTCAGTTTTTATGTCTCATTTGTAGGGCCTAAACAAGTCACAATCAGCTGGTCTTAAATGTGTTCAGGTGTTCTGAATAACTCATGTTGGTATATGTTCATTAGCTGCGTTTACATGGACCCTATTATTCTGATTGGAATCGGGTTTAAAGCCCAACCCCAAAGAAAATGCTCCATATAAACACGATCGGAAGAGAAACGGCCAACCCGATCGAAATTTCATTCCGAAGCAAAGAGGTAGTATAACCCGTTCCATGACCCGATTGAAAGAATAGTTCTACTGTACCATGTAAACGGTTAAACCGATTACTTCCGGGTTGAGTTCTGATGTGCATGCTCTGTCTAATGTTTTGTGTGATGCCAGCAAACTATTCTGCACAGCCACTGTACAATGGATGTATTATAAGAACGGTACAATGTCTGGTCAAATCAACTGGATAATAACTGCAAATAAGCAGTACCATTGGGTTAGTACCGACCACGGAGCTCTGTTGGCGGTTGTTGGCGGGTGTTGGCGGGTTTTGGCAAGGGCGTGCGCCTGTTGGTAGAGCTGGGGGATGTGGAGCAGTGTCTCGTGTAGCCAATACTTTGTTAAGGTAGCCAGGGCCAGTGTGTGCGTATTTCTCTCTGTTTCTCTGACTTCATCTGGAGCCGTACATTTCTCCACCAGTCACACAAATAACCTCACTCTCGACGTTACATTATGAGCTAGATAATGTGTGCATGTTTAACATCAATTATGATAAGTTGCGACGGCACATGTAAACACCAGACCCGATTACGTGACATCCCATGTTAACAGTTAACACGAAACGTCAATCTGAAAGATTCCATTCAGAAAGACAAAAAGCCACATGTAAACCCAGCTAATAGCAGACAGACTCATTCACTGTTTTGCATACTGGTAGGACCACTATACAGATGAGAATGTTGCATTCAATTTTGGTTCTGAGCTATGAATACTTGAGAACTCACAGTACAAGTACTATGGAATCAATAATGTTCTTCATCCATCCATCCATCCATCTTCATCCGCTTATCCAGAGTCGGGTTGCGGGGGCAGCAGCTCCAGCAGGGGACCCCA
>JAODTR010007966.1:0-10005 GCA_025399935.1 Amblyopsis rosae | reverse complement strand
TAGTCCAAGTGCACTCTACTTTCTGCTTCTACTACTTGTTTTGTAAAATAATTAAACTAATTTCAGCGCAACAATTCCCAAACCCCGCCCACGGGGGGGAGGAGAGAGAGAGAGAGAGAGAGAGAGAGAGAGAGAGAGAGAGAGAGAGAGAATGCATGGGAATACATTTGGCCTGATGTCAAGGGCATGTCTCACCAAAATTGGTTGCCCTGAATTCTAACATGTGCATTATGGAGAATGAACATGACGCTGCCCTGACAACAAAGCATTTGAACATACTAGTCGAAATGTTCTACTCGACAAGTTGAAAGTAAGGTCATGTGACAAGCATGTGAAGATGGAATTAGTCCTCCCGCTACTCTGCTTTTTGGTGGGGGGAAATCAGATAATTGGTCCACACATGTTTTCAATTCCCCAAATCCTGTGAACCAGACCACGCCCACACCCCCACAGACCTTTAGGTATTTGTGATCGTAACTAACGAGGTTCCTCTAGCTCACCGCTGTACAGCACTTTCCAGATCACAGCTTCCAGAGCTCTCCATCCATTGTCCAAAACGGCCTGCTCTGGAGGCTGGTCAAAGGCGAGGTTTGGAAAGCACGGGTTTCCTTTCCCAGAATGTGGTTTCAGTGTGAAATTGGAATAGGACAATGTGTCTGGATTTACCGGCAGTAGCCTACTCATGAATGAAAATAGTTTCACAGTGGAAAGTAATTTAATACTCAACCCAACACTTTTAAATGAATGGAGGTAAAATACACTGCAATAAGAAATGGAATACATGTTTGTTTATTTTTCTTCTCAGAATTGGATTGTATGTTTAATATGTATGTATGTGGACGGGGATGTAAGGATGTGAATATTACATTCTTTGGATAATCTGTAGCCTTTCATTAATACAAATTAGATTTGATGGAACACATTTTAACACCGCACAACCATAATCTTGCAATAACTAGCAAATATAAAATTTTAAAGAATAATTGTAGGCAAATATTGCCATAGGCTGCACGAACAAGAATGTCTGGTATCTACTTTCTATATTACCATCTACAGATAATCTTATCTATGTAATTTATAGATTAGATTACAACATAGTGGAAAATTTTGAGTTGAAGAAAAAATAAGAAGGTAAACTTGTTTCCTTATAGTATGTTGTAAATGCTCCATAGAAACCAGGATAAATATTTTATGCAAAGTTTGAGTGATCTGAACATGCACTTTCAAGGGTAGATTGGAAAATTAACTTTTGGGTGGAGGGGGGGGGGAGTAATTTTCTTTAAACTGAGCTGCACAGTGGCTGTTCAACCTATTCTAATTTCTGAGTTTCAATATTGGTGGGAGTGTGATGAATATCACAAGGCAAGAATTTGATCTTTTAAAGCAAAGTTCAATTATTTGGAGAAAGCCTTTGTACCACCGTCTCCTCCCGGCGTATACGCTCGCACACATAAACCCAAAGTCCACTCCAGCAGAGAAGCGGACTTCATTATCTATATTGTGTTTGAAAGACTCCATTCTCCACTAATGATGTCACTCGTACCGTACTGTAGCAGACGTATGACTCACTTATTTAGTTACTTCATAGGACGGGAGACAGAAGGTCACAAGAAAGGTGTGATGTCCTGATTCTTTAATATTAGAGTGCAACTTTTCAACTATTCATCCCTCTGTATTTTATGTAGGTGATGTTGGAATTCTGGGTGGTTATCCTAACACCAGTTCCTGCGTGTTCTTTGAGGTTAAATTAGGAGACGTTGTATCCAAGTTAATAAATCAGATTAATTGTTAGATTAGAAATATAAATTGCAGAGCTCTGGTCCACTTCCTTTCGCTGACTGACAACATGCAATATCAGCAGTTAATGAATTCTGGCCATGACTGTCTCTTGGCCCAGTGATGATATTCTAGACAATGTTTTCCCTATCAGATGATGATTCAGCATAAGTGGCCCTCTCTCCCAATCCTTGGGCCCCACGTCTGTTCTCTCGTCCTTCTGGGCGTCGCTGCTGGGGAAGGTATCTGTGAACACACTCTTCGTGCCCTCACATCATGCCTATCTCTTGTTTACTAACAGTTTGTTTGTTAAAGTGCTGTCCCTATCTGTTTCCCTGCTCCCTGCTGACTCATCACTTTGTTACGCATAAGACAATCTAATTCCTACAATATTGTGACACACAATACCTCTATAAGGATATCTTAACTGTTAAACATAATGTCCCCGGGTGATGGGGCCTCAACTCCTTCGTCGCCGACCAGGGCCGACGTCACCGAGACCACACTGTGCCACACGCTTGACCTTGAGAGATAACTGGCTCCACTAGGTTCTCCTGCAAAGCCTGTTGTTTTCTTTCTGTAACTTTCCACTAGTCTTCCAGTGTGTTCACTTTTAAGCAGCAACATGCACCCTCTTATGCCCTTATAAGATGTATGTATGTATGTATGTATGTATGGAAAAAATAATAGAATATCTAAAATGTAAAGCACAATTTTCTACAGTCAGCTGGTACTTTTGCACATTGTCTCGTGTGGGGGCAGGGTTTTCCTTACCATGTGTCAACTCAACAATGCCTTTGTATAATTTTTTCCTTGATTTCAATTTCAGTAATGTCGATGGAGGGTGCTGTTTTCAGCATTCCACTTCACACGTACCTGCACCTAATTGCCCACCTTCTCCACATATGTGAGCTCCATCACACAGTGTTCTGTTTGCTTCTGAAAGGCCCCATTGGAGCACTTTCCATCTTATCGCCACATTCACTTGTTAAATAGCTTTTTGTCTGTGTCCAACCCGATTGCACAGAAAAATTATTTTATCGAAATGGCTGTAGTACTTTATAAGATATGAAAATTGCACTCTTTATTTATGATTTCAAATCCTTAAACTGTTTGAAATCATCTCAGACACAGAGGAGGATGTAAAGTTATTTTATGGCGAGTTCGCAGCCAATGAACCACACAGGCCAAAACAAAAGTAACGCAGCAGTAGTGCAAAGGCCAGTTAAATCTGTCTGTCACAACACTGGGCTTATGCGGTGTCAGGAGGGATCACTTCCATTAACTTTTCTGACGATGTCAAATGGATACCACATGGTGGCATTACCTGACTGCATGAAAGGGAATAATGACAGGGTTGCACAGCTCTTCCTCAGACTCAGGCAATAACACGGAAGCTATATTGCTGCCTTCACATCGTATTAGAACTGTGGTAAATATGAGTTTCAGACTTGGAAGTTGCACACGAATGACTTCTGAAGTTGTGATTTCGAATGGCAAAAATATCAGAGGTAATTGCAAAACCCAAGTTCCTGACTTTCATCACGGTGGAGAAAATAATTTTGATTCATGATCTTGCAACATGACTACAGCACAGAAATAATGTATGTAAAATAAAGCTTTACAAGAGAATTAGTATGTCTCTTGTACAGCTTTGTTTTACACAACGTTTTGGTTTTGTTTTTCTTAGATTGAGGTACTGCAGATCTCAAACATAATTTTTCTTTGGGGGGGGGGGGGGGGGTTGAATAATAAACACTAACATGTGCATTGTGAATTACTGAGAATGAACATGATTGAACTTTCATTTCATTTTGCTCTGACAACAAAGCCCAAAAAACATGACAATGTTTGGCATGGCAGTTCTGACTTCACAAGTCAACAAGACAAACACATTAAGGTGGATGGTTCATACATTATCTCTTAATGCCCATGCAGCTATGCCGTGTAACTGTCCATGTGACGGGGGAGTTGAGAGAAGCCGCTTCAGTGCACCTACCTGTAGCAAGTCCAAAAGCCCACCTAGCTGCACCAAAGCCTATCAGTTGTCCTGCGATTGATTGAGTGAGTGATTGAACCGTGTGAACACAAAGCTGGGGATTTCCCTCAAAATGGCTGTCACGGAGATGTCTGACTCGGTGACAGTTTTGAAGGCACCTCCATGGGTACGCCGCAACGGAAGGAAGGAGCCAGAAACCTGGAGAGAGCGGCTGGAGGCTTAGTAACTGACTCTCTGGAGGACAGTCACTGGCTATGTTTACATGCACACAATATTCTTTTTTTTTTTTGCCATTATTCCAAAAATGACTATATTCCTATTAAGCTGTTTACATCTCTGCTTAAAATCAATATTCCACTAACGCCTTTGTATCACAACAGCTGAGTTATACATCCTAAAGATACAGTATGCCTTGTAAATAACTTACTCATCCTACAGAGGGTTTTCCCTAATTTTCAAACTGCATTAATGTTCTAATATATGGGAAAATGGAACGGTTTTGAAGCTGCTGCCCCCGCGACCCGACTCCGGATAAGCGGATGAAGATGGATGGATGGATGGATGGAACGGTTTCCCATAACTTATTTTAAACAGGCAAGAGAAAATGCTGGCAAATGAAGTAAAAACCCCACTTTTGACTCATAATTCAGAATCTGCTGTTAACATGCCTAAAGCCCGGTAATATTGAGATATCCCAGATGTTTTCATCTGAAAATCCAAACTAACTATTCCATTTACATGGCACCTATCAAAATATTGCCATAGTGCAATGTAAGTGTGCATGTAAATGTAGCCAATGATCCCTTCTACTTGTTGATTTTAGTTGGGGAGCTGTTGTGTCTGACAGAAGGAAGCCAGCATTCCTGCAGTACGTTACCCTTGAGCTAGTGTTTATTCATTCTAGCAACAGGCCGTGTTGTTCTGGGATTGCCAACCAGGAAGATGCTGTCAGACTCTGTTTTCCCAAACAGAAAGAGCTGAAAAGCCCTGTGTTTGGCCACCCTTACCATACTGTACCTGTAACACCGCCAAATAAATAAATCAACAAACCTCTTCATTGTCATGCAGGATTATGTTTTTAAACCCAATGCAAGTGTGGGAGGGAGAGACCTGGCTCCAACTATCTCTTGAATACTGAGGGAAAGCCACATAACACCACTCTGATCCTCTCCGGTTGTAGAGGTCACAGGCTCTACTGTCCATGATGCAGTTTCTCATTTATTAAATCCACGGTTAACTTTCGTCATCAGAATGGCATACATTTCAAGAAATACTGCATCAGAGAGGAACACAGGTTACATGTGCATTATCACATTTTTGTTTAAGCTCTTGCTGATTTTCTGTCCCGAAAAACAAGAAGAGCCTATAGGTTCTGTATTAACTTTATTTCCTTATTGAATATCTGCCACATTCTTATTTGCTTATTTGTTTGTTTACTTGTTAAGGCTAGGCTTCTGTCCTCCCATACTGGGTGATTGTTTGTGCTTAAGGAAAACATCTTCCTCTAATGCATTAGAAGTGTTAATGGTCTGTGGTAAACCCTCAGGCAGTTGAAAGTTAACACACACTGTTAAATGGTGTTGATACAAACTGAATACACCCTCCAACCATGACTTGGATGCTTGTGTGAGTGGGTTGGATACATATCATCTTTATGAGCCTCGGGTAAAATATGGAACGGCAGCCTAACAATTCAATGACTAATGCAATTAGTTGTGGTTGATTCCCTATTGTGGGATTTGGCTCAGGGCTGTAATTTTGAAGGTCAGTGCTACCCTGTTTTTAAAGTTCTATGACTTACAACTGATAAAATATAATGGTGCTAGAAATGATTGGTGGGTAGATACACATTAGAGTAGATGGTAGATCAGATGTTATTGAGTAAGATTTGTCATAATTTAGCAAAATAATATGGATTTAATGCTGGGTGAACATTTACGATCTTTTAGCTCTAGAAGAATAGAATAATTTTCATAATGTAACACATACAGTACATGTGTAGTGGCCAATGGGCTCTGGCAACGTACACCGGAGCCCATTGAGTTATTGTGTACTCTGTAAAGCGTCCGCTCCCTATGCGGGGGAGCAGGGTTCTTGTCCCGGGTGGGACGGAGCACAGCTACACATGCATGCAGTCCCTGCGAGACACAATTCCACACAATGCCTTCTCAATGTCGGTAACTGGGTCACTTTTACGTTGAATTGAAGTACTGTATGTCAACCTGTAGCTGTCGCTCACAATACACCTCCATTTCTGTCTACCATAGAAAAGGCACTCTGCTGATGAATAACTGCTTTGCCGTGATGGCAGCTCTTCTGTTGGCCTTGGGGGAAAAAGCAGGCTCTTATGAGATGCTGATAGCTGGTCGTCTCCTCATCGGGGTGGACTCTGGTAAGTAGTAGTTTGTCGAACGAACCTGTTAACCTACTGTATCCTGTGAACAGCAGTACCAAGGAGATGAACAACAGTCTAAAGTAGTATTCAGCAGAAAAATGTGATTTACGTTGCCTTATGCATTGACCTCAATCAATAACATTATGGCACGAAATTATATATAAAGCTCTGAATTTACTGTGTTAATTGTGGATCTAATGCACTACATAGAAAAGTAGTTTTCACTTTCTTTTCCAAAGCAACATTGGTAGTCAATCACTTCATGCCAAAGCCACTTATTTTGTAATTATTATATGTAATTATGTCATTATTTATTGTTATAACAGGTATTGCTCTTAGTGTCCTGCCCATGTATCTGGGTGAAATTTCTCCAAGGAATATCCGAGGGTTAATCGGTCAGTTCAATTCCATCCTGATCTGCTTGGGGGTGTTCACTGGACAAGTGTTGGGACTTCATGAGCTATTGGGCCAGGTCAGTGCTGTTGATTTATCCCTTCCCAATTGTTTTTATCGAGATTTAGCAACCGGAATACTAAAACAAGATTGCAAATTTTTATTTAATCACTGATTTAAGCTTAGACTTATAATTGTGTGTGTACATTTATCTAATTTTCTTTTTGTATACTGTTTGATTGGTTTGATTGGTTGGTTCAATCAGTCCCTGTTGCATAGAGACATAAAGTTGTGCAAAATCACATATTGTTTACCCTGGAGAAAAGGTTGAATATCTTCTACTTTGCATGTCCAATTATAAAGGTTTTGCTTTGTTGACTACACCTACTGCTGTTTGCTGCATGGGACTCTACTGTAGCTATGTATTGTACAGTATTTACTAATGATTATTTATGTGCCATAATTCCCCTATCGGTAACCTAAGGCATCAATGGTTTCCAAGCCAAATTCACCCCTTGTAAATGTGAACCACAATTATATGAAACTTTATTAACTTTATTTTATATTCAGCTCATTGCATTCTCTAAATTGCATTTCACGACATGCAATTTGTGTACCTTTTCTTAAGTGTGCATATTCTCAATGGGTGAACAGTTGGTAATGATGTCTCGTGGCCTGAATGCAGTTTTTGCTGCTACCACAATTAAACAATTAAAGTAGGAGCTACTGTATGCTATATTTACTTGCTCAGTGAAGAAGCATATGAAGGGCAATTTATGTATGAGAGGGAAATACTGTGAAGTGAGCCAGTTTGGCCTAGTGTCATCGTTGATCAATAAAATTTGTGAAACTAACACACTCAAATGCCTCAGAACTGCCTCAGTTAATATGGACATGGAATCAACCGAATGCTGGACTCATTTGGGAACCATTGTGAAATGCTGTATCAATACATATACCTGTACAGAGTCAGGTAAATGAGTCAGAGTCAGGTAAATGGTAAATGGACTGCATTTATATAGCGCTTTTCTAACCTTCCGGCCACTCAAAGCGCTGTACAGTATTGCCTCACAGTCACCCATACACACACATCCATACACTGATGGCGATTGCTGCCATGCAACCACCGGGAGCAGTTAGGGGTTAGGCATCTTGCTCAAGGATGCTTACAGGTAGGTCAACACCGGGGTTCGAACCCACGACACAGGGATGAGGTACAGTTTTCTCATCTGCATCTGTCCTCCAACTACATATATGCTCCAAATTGATTCCTCTGTCTCCTCTGACTGATGTTCAGTTATAGACATCTTCTCAGTATTAAGCTAACTTTACTGAACTGTTTCTTGAACATTTTGTGGTGGCGCAGTGGGTAGAGAGATGCGAGAACTCCTCACCAAGGGTCCTAACCCTAACTGCTCCCTGTGGTTAGATTGTGCCTTGCATGGCTGACATCACCATCGGTGTATGAATGGGTGAATGTGAGGCTATACTCTGTAATGCGGCCGGTAGGTTGGAAAAGTCAATTTACAGTACTTTCTGCACTATTTTTAATTGGGTGGGTTTTGGTGATATCTTTCTAGAAAATACCATCTGTTAATAGTTAACACTGCTGCTGCCTGGCAGTGATGCTCGGAATGTGGTGGACTTACAATATGAGTCTCTGTTTCGCATGCATTTCCACCGCACACCCACAGCAACAGGTTGCAGTGTTAGCACACAGCATAGTACCGGGGGTGTTGCGCCAAAGATACTGGAATAATTACAACATGGAGCATCGTAATGCATTTCAATGGAAGCAAAAATTGAATGCTTCCGGTCTTTCAAGGTATAGTCAGCTATTGTCAAGCTAATTGTAAGCTAATACACTTTTTGTCAAATTCACCAAATATCTACTCACATTTCGCTAGCTTACCATTCTCTGTGCATGTTGAAAAAATAATCCAATACGTCTACACAGCCCTGGCTCCTTAAATAGAAATGCAAACAAAGTGGCGAACACCGCTCACAGCAACAAAGCCGTAGTACAACCAGAGTACTACGCTTTGCTTAACAATGCATTTCAATGTGTGAGGCGGAGGGATACTATTTTTATCACGAAGTTAGCAAGCGTTTTCGGGAATGACTAACCCTCCATTTTAAGTGGCCGTGTCACTAGCAGCATTTAGCTGAAGCTGCTGACGTACGCAGCGCCCAGACTGTTTGCTGCAGAAAAACCATTGTGACCTCAAACTGATACTTGGGATGTAATGCTATATAATCAAAATGCACATTAATGCCCCATAGAGAAACAATGGGCAATATTATTGTGAAATCTGTAGACCTCCCCATTCACTTGCATGAAACGCTGGGTCATTCTGGTTTGCCTAAAGAGTGAAACCCCTTCCCGGGAGTGAATGAAGAACAATCCCTTTTGGCATCACCAATGCAAAATGTCTCCGCCCACCATGGTCTTCAAGACAGAATTGAATGTAGAGCCCCTGGTCAGATCAGGCAGTGCTTGGTTTTGCTCCTTTACTTACGTGTTTGCCCTGGCGATACACTGTACAATCCCAGCAAGAAATAACTACATGAATAAAGACGAGAAGTGTTTGCATGCAGATGAAACTGTCCTCTGAGTGTCCCTGTTCTGTCCCTCTCAAGGAGACCCTGAAAAATGTGTCCAGAACACACACTCCAAGGACATTTCAGTGCAGACCTGCCCTTTATTTATTTAAATGTTCAGATTTTTGCTGGAGCACAAACACTTTACACACGCACGCTCGCACGCACGCACTGAACACTGTTTATATTTGCTACTATCAATGAGATCTACACCCGCGGGAGTGTGTATGCAAAAAAAAAAAAAACACACACACACTCCCACATTCTTTGAAAATATAATAATAATAAAAGTACACAGTACAATCCAGAATCCACACGGCAATGATTTCACCATCGATTTGGGGGATGAGTGTGGATAAAATTATATATGAATGTTTTTCATTGTTATGTTCCTCTGTGAAAATGGGACAGACACTCAATTCAGAAACGTGCAGAAATAAAATGGCCTGTTTCCTGTCCTCTACGGATTGAGAGTGCGAAGGCAAAGCTCTGAATTAAAAAGACAATCATCTAGATTCAGTAACAGCTTGACTTTTGGAGGCCAACCTCACATTTTCAATGTGTTAAATATACAATAACCAATCAAAGAAGCATTTTTATTTTGGCAGAGATAAGTGTAAATGCATAACAATGATGCTAACAATAAGTGCTAACTGTGTGCCATCCAAAAAACTGGTGCTACACAAAACAAGTAACTGGTTTGACCCAGAACTCTGTCTGTGTGCGTGTGTGTATGTACGTACTGATATATAATATATAACACCAAATCCATCCATCCATCTTCATCCGCTTATCCGGAGTCGGGTCGCGGGGGCAGCAGCTTCAGCAAGGGACCCCAAAC
>JAODTR010007965.1:0-10005 GCA_025399935.1 Amblyopsis rosae | reverse complement strand
CATTTCGGCCGCTTGTACCCGTGATCTTGTTCTTTTGGTCATGACCCACCCTTCATGACCATAGGTGAGGGTAGGAATGAATATTGCCCGGTAGATCGAGAGCTTTGCCTCATCACAGTTAAAAATATCGATAATTGCAAAGCATGTTTTTTTAATACAGAAATTGATGACATAATTTCACGTTGAGCAAGGCCACACATCTGGTAATAAGGGTGTAAGAAAATATCGATACACCGAATACCACGTTAATACGTTGCACGATACTGTGTTGATTATCTAAAACACTATATCGAAACATTTGCTCAATTTATTTGGTCAATATATTTGTAAAAGGAACCATGTACAAAATAAATTAACCCCAAAAGAGAAGAAAGATGCTTGCTATCAGATTTAGCTTTAAGCTAATTTCCATCTGCAGTCCCTGAGCAAGTTAACATAAGTGTTTCTGTTATTTTCTGCAATGGCGCCACACATTTCCTATGGCAGTCTTTCAAAAATTTGAAATCACAATATATTGCCTTGCTTACAGTATCGCAATATATCGCAATATATCGAATCCTGCCCCCTGTATCAGGATACGTATCGTATCGCCAGATTCTTGCCAATACACAGCCCTATTTGGTAGTATACCTGGACCTTTGATTCAAAATATAAACTAGCTAACTAATATAAATGAGCTCAAACTGAAATGTCTGAAATCTTGCCAGTATAAGGAAGTAATTTTCCAGTATAAGTAAGTCGAGGAGTGTACCTTTTAATTGTTTGTAAATTGAGCATGATTTAGTTCTAATATTTATTCCAGCAATATGGTGACAAAATGCATATGGTTCTTTAGAACTCTTTGCTTTTCGCTTGAATGTGCACTCTTCTCATTCTGAAACATTAGCATGAAAGGTAAAGAGCAAGTTGAGTGCAAGTTCTATGAACAACTAGGAAGAATCTTAATCCAGGATGTGCCACCTTTGGCTGAGTCAGGAGAAGGCAACAAGGACTCAGACCTGAATCTCGGACAGGCAGACACGGGTGCTGCCACACGTCAGTGGCTTGGTATGTACACAACACTGGTGGAAGTGTAATTCCACGCAAGGCAGTGCTCTGAACCTGAGAGAAAGATCAACAGGCTTAGATTCACACAGTGACACCATTGTGTGTGTTGGTGGTCCTCAGAGGCTGCTGTGGGCGCTCAGGAAGAGAGGAAGAAAGTCCCTTGGTCCGACAAAGAGACACTCATCCTGCTAGAGATCTGGGGAGACCACCAGGTAAGGCAGTGTTGTCTTGAATAAAAGCTTGAATGAGGCTGACCGTTTCCCTCCATAATCAGTCCCTCCAGGAATTCCCCATGTTGCGATCGCAACTATTAATAACGCAAATTCAACCAATCCCGTCGAAAAATTTGCGACGACCTTGCAAATTTTATCCCAAGCGCTGCAACTTCTCCGCAACTTCTTTGAAATGTTAAACACGTTGTCTTTTATTTTATGTTGTGAATATGCAGACGTGCCACGCGAACACATCGCGTTTTGCCAATGTGATGGAGTCGATCAGCCGTTGGCACTGCTGAAGTGTCATGGAAGCCCATGTTGCTTCAATAGCAGCCTACAACTTGTCCACATTGATGGGTCTTGTGTCTCTCATCTTCATCTTGACAATGCCACATACATTTTCTATGGGGTTCAGGCCAGATGAGTTCGCCGGCCAATCAAGCACAGTAATCCATCCCATGGTTATGCTGACAAGCTGGAGATGCTCATTTCATTTTCCAGCAGGACTTGGCACTTGCCCACACTGTCAAAGGTACCAATACCTGGTTCAATGACCATGGGATTACTGTGCTTGCAGCAAGCTCACCTGGCCTGAACCCCATAGAAAATGTATGGGGTATTGTCAAGAGGAAGATGAGAGACATCAATGCAGACGAGTTGTAGGCTGCTATCGAAGCAACCTGTGCTTCCATAACACCTCAGCAGTGCCACAGGCTGACCATCTCCATGCTACGCCACAGACGCAGTAATTCATGCAGAAGGAGCCCCAACCAAGTACCGAGTGCTTGTACACAAATATACTTTTCAGAAGGCTGACACGTCTGTTTTAAAATGTTGGGTTTTCATGAGCTGTAAACTAATCATCAAGATTAAAACAAATACAGGCTCGAACTATTTCAATGTGTGTGTATTTAATCCACGATATACAGTATACAGTATATGTTTCACTTTCAGTTTCAACTTTTTCACAATATTAAATGTATTGAGGTGCACCTGTATGTACACTGGTGCAGCTTTTTAATATATAATTTGCCCTTGGGTTCAGACGCAGCAGAAGTTGAGGCGCTCTTCCCACAATGGTCACATCTTCAGTGAGATATCAGAGAAGCTCAGCATCAGTGGTTATCCCCGCAGTGCAGACCAGTGTCACACTAGGATCAAACGCCTGAAGTCTACCTTTCGCCACTGTCAGGAAAATATGAGGTAACTGATGTGAATGATACAAAAAATATACTTTTGGAGGCGTTTTGCACTGAAGGTTTATCTCATCTTCAGAACAGTGTAGTTGGAAAACTCAATGAGGAATAACTTTTGCTAGTGCAATACTTTGTAATACTATTCAGTGTCTATCAAATATTTGCATTTGCAGTGTAGGCATGGAAGACATTTTCTTTCAGTAAAATAGTTCTAAAGTTGCTATTGATATTACATTTTCACCAGCAGTTTTTAGTTCAGAAATATAAGCTGACCTTACACTACAGGACTTTGAAAAGACTCTAGAAATACTCTAGAAAGACTTTGTGCCGGATCCATACGCTGTATCTCAAGGAATCCAACTAGAAATAATAATACATAGTCTGGAGCTGTTCCGGAACTTCAGAAACAGCCCTTTGATAATGATAGTTGTGTTTAGGCCTACACTAATTTATCCTCTGTTTTTGGCTTTAAAGAAAAATAGCATAGCTATTTGTGTCAGGGTGGGGGCTGGTAATAGGACCCAAATGCACGACAGTAGGATAGGCTTCAAACCATTCATTCCAACTTAAAATACAGATGGGAACAAGCAGCAGGGACAGGCAATGAACCAACAAAGACATGGTGAAACTCAAGGGCTTCTAAACAAAAACACAACACTGCCATTGGACAGAACGTAACAAGGGAGCAGGTGAAACCAATACACAATGAAGCATGGAAAAGACCAACAGAACACAGGGAAACAGACAGGCTGGGGAAGACAGCAGACAGAAACAGGCAGAAACACAACAAAAGACAGGGCAACCGGGGCGGACCGTGAGAGCTTTTGCTGAATAGGCTCCTTTCTCATAGGGGCTGTGCCGGAAATCTACGTAGCACACGCACACTTCTCTAATGCGCCTGTTTCTCCACCTCATTTCCTTCTATGGCCAACACAGACCAGGAAGCTAACGGTCCCTGTTGAAAGTGCTTCTCTGTGTCACATCGACATTGCTAATTCCAGAAACAACTGGAAATGCTTTGCTTTCATGGAAAGGGTCATTTCATTTACATGGTGTATGGTCCAGACTAAAAATATACAAGTACATAATTTCATTAATTTCAGTTGTGACCAACTAACTGCTGTTCCGTCCTTTTGTGTGCCTTTGCTGCTCTCAGCAAAACTGGGATTGACAGAGTCGATTTCAAATTCTACGACCTGCTGGAGCAGATAATTGACAAGCAGCCGTCCACGTCATCCGCACTGGCGACAGAATCCATCGAAATATCAGACGACTCCAGCGACGACTCCGCCACCGACACAGGTAAACAGCTGTTTCTTACAATGACAGCGTGCCTGAGATCATGATCACTGACAAGCCCCTCCCCTCTTCCCCCTCCTCCCCATGTAAAGAAGCAGATGTGAGCCCTCCGTCGGACAAGATGCCGTCTGGCATATGGTCCGACGAGGAGGTGCTGGCCCTCGTGGACGTTTGGGGTGAAGACGAGGTCCAGAGGGAGCTCAGGGGCCTGGTCCACAATGGACACGTGTACGCCGACATATCGGAGAAGATGCACGACCTCGGCTATTCCAAGACCCCCCAGCAATGTCGCTGGAAAGTGAATTCGCTCAGGAAAAGCTTTCGCCAGTGCTACGACAGAATGAAGTATGACCCGCGGTGTGTACAGTCACATTAATCATGTCACCATGTGTCGTCACAACTATCTTCTGTTTTCAGGCTGGGGAGAAACAAAGTGGAATATAAGTTCTACAAGCAACTGGAGGGAATCTTAGGACACGAGGCGGTCTCTCTAGATGAATATGATGGGCAAGATGAGCAGGCAGACCAAGATTCAGGTACAACTCTTATGCTATTCATATATATAATAGCTTGGTAAGGAAGTATAGATGTTGAATGTACACTCTTCGATTGCATTTTAGTGTATAGGGGGAGGGATAGAGAACAGTGCTAGTGTAGGAATGCTAACCCTATAACTAGAGAGGAGTGCCAGCCACTTAGCACCTGTGTAATGCTGCTTTCAACCACAAGGGGCATTCTTTACACAACATTCTTCCTGTATAAACAAATCAGCCTGTTTGTCAAACCATGCAGGCGTGGGCAGCATTAGATCCTGGTCAGAGCAGGAGACTGTCGCTCTCATCCAGCTGTGGGCTGACGACGGCATCCAGCACCACCTGAAGACTAGCGTCCGCAATGGCCACATATATGCTGAGCTGGCGGACAAGATGGCCGCCGTGGGATACGTCAGGACGGCAGAGCAGTGCCAGTCGAGAATCAAACGGTTGAGGAAGACGTACAAGCGCTTCTGCGATAGCCGGAGGTACACAGATATAAAAAAACAATAACAAAAGTGAAAAGCAGAATTAATATTGGCCAATTTAAGGGTACCACTTCCTTGATACGCCTCCTTGTTCACCAGGATCGGCGGGCAGCCCATGCTGTTTAGGTACTACCAGCTCCTGGAGCCAGTCCTTGGTGATGAGGTGGTCTATGACATGGACAGCTCGCAGCCTCTGCTGGATACAGAGGACGACCTGTGTATGGCTTGAGTTTACATTTGCATCGTAATGCAACACTGGCAATGCGCTCGCAATGGTGAACGTGGTGCGGAGGTTACAATAACTGTGTTTACAACCAGATACAGTAGTTTTACAGTACATTCAGATTCATTCTTAGAACCCCCAAACGCCATATTTCCGCCCCAACTCAAGTTTCATACACAGCTCTGCATGAACATGAAGAGGGGTAGAGAGCGATTTGAGAATATGATTTCAACACTAGATGTTGCTTTCAAAACGGTCGACATCGTTGTTTTTGTAATGCTGGCTTCGGCCACCAGGTGTCCCATTACATGTCCGTTTCTCCCGTCTCTTTCAGACGAGCAGGCTTCCAGCAGCCATCACCACCTGGCCGAGTCCAGCAGGAAGATGCCTTGGTCGGACCGGGAGACACGCACCCTGCTGGAGATCTGGGGCGAGGACGGTGTCCAGGCCACGCTGAGGGGCTGCGTGAAGAACCGCCACATCTACGACTACATCTCTCAGAAGATGAGGGAGCACGGCTTTATCCGCACCACGGAGCAGTGCTACACGCGCGTCAAGCGCCTCAAAGCAGGCTTTCTCCACGACAGGTGGGTGGCTGTTAGCCATGTGCCTTGCTAGGTACAGCACCGCTAGTTGTCCTGCTGGTTGTCCTGCTACTTAGTTAGCACCGCTAGTTGTCCTGCTGGTTGTCCTGATAGTTAGTTAGCACCGCAAGTTGTCCTGCTAGTTACCCTGCTAGTTAGTAGCACCGCTAGCCGTCCTACTGGTTACCATGCTAATTACTACTGCTAGGGATCTTGCTAACTAGCAGTTCCCACTGCTAGTTACCCTGCTATTTGTCCTTCTAGTTAGTTACCACTGTTAGTTGTCCTGCTATGTAACACTGTCAATTGTCCTGCTAGCTAATAACCACTGCTAGTTACCCTGCTAGTAACCACTGCTAGTTACCACTGTTCTGTGACTGACTGTGGCACATGGCGTTGGCCTCAGGGAGGAGTTCAGGTTCTTCAGTGAGATGGAGCAGATTTTGGGCAGGGAGCTGAAAGATGACAGAGTGGTTGCAGAGTCTCTGGTGGTAGAGATGCCTTCCGAGTCTACGCCCGAGTCTGACCAAATGAAAGGTAAAACAATCCATGGGTATTATTATTAGCCTATACATCTGTTAGAAATAACGCTGTGTTATTTTGTTGAAGTGGTTTCAGCTGCTGACGATTGGTTAAGTTAGTTAATGAGTAAACCCACATTTGTTTTGAGTTAATGTGGTTTTGTAAAGCTTTTCTCAGGATTGTCTGTCTGTGGAAAGACCTCCCCTTTATTGACATCTCCCTGACTCTCCAATCTCAGGTTTGATAGGGTATGACAACTGAGTCCTTCTTCATGATTGGCTGTTTAAGTACAATGCTGTTTGCAGGATAAATATGCCCAATCTTAGAAGAGGCCTAATCAAGTCGTAAAATACAGAAAATACCTGTGTGGGTTGCCAAGTGGTTAATAAAAGCAAGAGAATGCACATAGAGATTTAGAGACACCATGGTGCTTATTAAGGTGGTTATTACCTCAGACATCCACTGGGTGGCAGAAGGCTCCAAGCTGGCCTGGAGTGACAGTGAGACCGAGCTCCTCCTAGACATCTGGGGCAGCGAGGACATCCAGGAGGATTTGAAGGGCTGTGCCAAGAACAAGCACATCTTCGCCCGCATCTCCCGGGCCTTGGCGAGCCAGGGCTTCCTACGCACTGCGGAGCAGTGTCAGACCAGGATCAAGAGGCTCAGGGTCGGCTTCCGTCACTTTATCGAAGGCAGCAAGTAAGCAGGAGGGGGCAGCATTGCCAGGCATGAAACCAGCCTTTCCAAATGTATCTATTCGGATTGGGCAGAATTGCGTCAGTGCTTCCAGCATTTGTTAGAACTGGACACATTTTAAAGATACTCCTCGGCACAAGGGGTCTTCCTGGTCATACTTGGTGTGTGTATGTGGTTGGGTTCATCATTTCTAATCTTAATATTATTAAAATGAACGAACACTTGAATGCTGTTTAGTGTGGCTTATAATATACTATTTGTATGTTATTGAGTATTTCAGTGAATGTCAGTTAGTGTTTTGGCTGCTTGGGTCAATAGGTGTGAACAACTATGTATTAGCACTGACTTTAAATCAATGCCCCTGATTCTGTTTGTGTTTCTGCCGAGTCCAGAGGAGAGAAACAGGAATGCAAATACTTCAATCAGCTGCTGAGGATATTTGGGAGCCAGTTCGTCACCCCAGACTTCCTGGCGGACGAGCCTGGGGATCTAATAAGTGAGAGGAGCTCCATAATCCCTCTAAACATCGCCCTGCAAGTGCTCACATTATGATAATATCAGGGAGAGTGTTTCTTTCCTGTGATTATGTCTCTGCCATTGGTCCTACAAGGTGTAGCAGGCTATCAGCACCACTCAAGTATCTGTACTGTTATGGTTTTAAATGATGGTGTCTTCACCAGTCAAATGGCTTTTTGCTAAATGCTCAGTACGTAATGTGTGCCATTTCTTGAGAAGTATCCAGTGCCTTTATTATGTTTAGTGAGCATTTCCCTTTGTTCCTTTGTTCAGGTACTCCGGAACTGGACATCTCTCATTCGCCATAGCAACCACGACAGGAAGCCCGATCTGGATGATGTGGAACGTTTGTGGGGTGGGGGTAAAGAGAAGTTCAACTAAAATGTTAAATGTGGAAAGCTCACACAGTGGCTTTGATACAATCACTGTTTATTGATTATGATTAGTAATTCAGACGTGTGCGTGTGTGTGCGCGTGTGTGTGTGTGTATCTGACCACAAGAGTGTCTTAGTTTGTAAACTTAAAATCAAGCCATTAAAGGTAGAGTACACGTTGCTGGACAAAGATGGTTGATATTTGAGCTCATCAAAACAAAAACACCTCTCCATTCAATGCCATAGGGTGCTCCCTCAGAAGCTCCGCCCCCACACTGGACATGCATTGCCAAGGCTGGGGTGTGTAGAAACAGAGAACGGACAGCTGCAGACAGTGAGGGGATATTTGATGAGTATGACAAAAAGTCTGTTTGCTTCCAGTACAATCGCTTCCCCTACCATTTTAAGGAACGACGAATCAATGGACAAAAATCTGTTCCTTTTTCTGCTACATTTAAAATAACAACACGCCTACTGAATGATGTACTGCTACTGGAGTAACGTCATAATATAATTGTATATTATGAAAGTGTGGGTATTACAGCGCAGTTTTTAAATACATTCTGCAAGAGTAAGGGCTCTGTGTTCATTACAGTATAGCTTTCCAGAACCTATTTCAGGCCTTATGTGTTTCTATGTATTGTGTGAGGCACTGGCTAAATTTGTTAGTATTTGTCAAAATATAAATGTATTTTCAGAACTCCTGTGTTTTCCATCCGCTGATATTATGGGTTCTACACTGCTGGCATTTGCAGTTTTATACCTTAATTTATATTGCCTTGTTAAAATGTATTTCACGCCTGTGTCATGTTTCAGTTACTTATTCTTTGCTCTCTGCAGTGACAGACCATCATTAAAACAGTTTATCTGTTGTTTATCTGTGTTTTATGAGATATTAGTTGGTGGTGGCTGTAATAATGTTTTGATTATACAATATATTTTTTTAAGCAACTTTAATGGTGCAAACATTTTTTTTTTTTGCTTGTATTATAATAAACATAACACTGATTATAGCATATTCTAGGCCTATTAGAAATCTTGTTAAAGCATTCCACTACCCTGGTCTACTGCCCACTATATGGCGATAGTGCGTAGTATATATTTAAAGTGTTTATTCTCATATGTATATGAGTACAATACAATTTAATAAAATAATGACACTTTCCATTCTACAAAGTTAGGGTGTGACCTTATTAAGTAGGCTAGAATTGATGTCCCAGGTTTCTGGGTGTAATGCTTTGCTGGTAATGCTGTTTAGTGTTTTCTTAAGACTAACTCTGAATAGGGATGGGATGATTTATTATATCGTTTATCGCGATAAAAATACTGAATATAATCGTATCGTGGTGAATGTACATTATCGTGAAAATCATGAATATCCTCACTAAATTATGAATATTTTCATAAGTAACTTTTAAAAAGCTGCGGTGCTCACTTGTACAGTTCAATTGTATTGATTTTGAAATGTATTCATTAGCCTGAATCTTTCCAGTCAATCACCAACATGGCTTGCCAATTTTGTCCCCCACATAAAAAAGATAAATCAAATTTGTTGAAATATGGTTTCAAAACAAAAAGAATCACACAAAAAATATACAGTACATGTGTCATGATAATAAAACATTGTTTCTTAACAAAATTTAAGATTGATTCCAGTGTGTTTTAGTGCCATTTAAGAGTTTAATAATAAATAATCATGATAATATGTCTATCGCAATTATTTTGGCCAGGATAACGTGATATAAAATTTTCAAATCGTCCAATGCCTAACTGAAACACAAACATTTACGTTTAGACAGATAGTGACACGCACACAGTCCGTAAAGGCTGGGACCATAATTGCATGTCTAAATATGACGGTAGGTCTAACTGCCAATGTCTGGCTGTCAGTGGTGTGGGTGCGGGTGCGATGTCTGTATGTAAATAGTTAAGGAAGAGAGGCGAGAAATATAAAGAGGGAACGGCTAAACGGACAGTTTTGCTGCACACACATACACATAGTGCCACATATCTCAAGCCTGTCTTCTCGGTGCTTATGTGGTGTCAGCGCTGTTGTTTACTGCACTTATTTATGATCCATTGTTTTATCCATTTTTTTACCTTGGATCCAATGCGCTTTCAAATTCTGTTTCTTTGACCACATAACAATTTAACAAGATTAATGTAATAATCCTGGAAAGCATCAACGTCTACCCTTCTGGCCTAGACAATGTAATTATAATTATTTAAATCAGATGAACAGAATCAGAAACACTTTGGATTAGATGTATGTGTGTGTGTGTGTGGGGGGGGGGGGGGGGGGGGGGGGGGGG
>JAODTR010007964.1:0-10005 GCA_025399935.1 Amblyopsis rosae | reverse complement strand
GGGTCCAGAGACCCTGCTGCTGGTCCAGAACCTTCTAGTGAAGGCCAGGTGCTCTCCTCAGACTGTAGTGGAGATGATGATGGTTGGAAGGAGACTAGACTTCCTCAGTCAGGTTTTAAATCTCTGAAGTCACAGAACAATGGAGGAGCTAATGCACAAAGAGTATTGGTCATGGACAACAGACTGTCCAATGAACTGACAGCAGCAAAACAGAGTCCGTCCTTATTTAGCTGTAAAGTGTGTGGGATATCATTTTCTAGTAGGAGCTCTTTAATGGGACATTTTAGATGTCACTCAAGACAGTGTGGTTTGTGTGGCAAACATCTAGAAGGCAGTGAAACCCGAGAATTTCACTTTGAACTTCACAAGAAATGTCATGTTTGTTGGATAACATGTCGTTCGTATGCTGCGCTTGAGTCTCACATGAGAAGTCACAGCGGGGAAAGGCTCTTTAAGACTCCTTTCAGGTGCGCCATTTGTGCCGATGGCTTCTTCAACAGTGGCTGTCTAAAGCAGCACATGAAGATTCACACAGGGGAGAGGTCCACTAGGGCCGCGAGCCAGGGCTCTGACATCAGTCCTGTCCCTGTGAAGAGTGAGGATGAGGAGGAGAAGCAGCCCTCACAGCTTCAGGAGAACAGAGAGACAGAGCCTCTAGCCAGCACCTCAGCTGGCCAGATGGAGACACATGCTGATGGAGAGGACTGTGGAGGGTCCAGAGACCCTGCTGCTGGTCCAGAACCTTCTAGTGAAGGCCAGGTGCTCTCCTCAGGCTGTAGTGGAGATGAAGGTAAAGATATCAGCAATAGCAAACTCTCCAATAACATGACAACAAACCAGACTTCATCTTCCATTGGTTGTAAAGTGTGTGTGGAATCTTTTCTAAGCAAGAAGTCGTTAATGAACCATATTAGAATTCATCTTGAAGACTGTGGTTTGTGTGGGAAAACTTTATCAGCCGATGAGAAGCTAAAAGATCATTTTGAAGTTCACAAGAAGTGTCGTTTTTGTGGGATAACCTGTAAGTCTTTCAGTGTACTTGAGAATCACACAAGAGTCCATACAGGCGAGAAGCCGTACAGGTGCAGAGTTTGTGGGAAGTGTTTTACTGAAAGCGGGAGTCTCAAGACACACACAAGGATTCACACTGGTGAGAAACCCTTCAGTTGTAACATTTGTGAGCAAAGTTTTACCCAAACGTTTAGTCTGAAGGTACACATGAGAATTCACACGAGACCCTTCAGATGCAAACGTTGCCAGGAAGGTTTTGCTTGTCAGAGTGGTCTAAATCGACATATGAGAATTCATAGTGCTGATGAAGATGTCATCTGATACAATACGGGCATTCAGCACATGAGCCTCTTTAGATGGTGAGTCTGTTACAGTGGAAGTGTAAGATGTAATCTACAGTAAATTGACAGTCTGGTTAGATAAATGACAGGCCTGTTTTATTTTTATTTTTTTCATATATACTTATATAATCTTATTGTCTTTATGAATACTATTAGGCATATGTGTAGTTTATTTTACTGTGTATACATATTTAAAGTGAACCAATTCAGTTCAGGAATACCTCTTTATTAGAATATCAATTTCAAGTAGTTTAATGAAATAAGGACGTTCGGCATTGTTTCACTGACATCTTCTGGCCATTCACTGAACTGCTCCCATGGATTATTGGCTCTGCAGTACTGTAAAATAAATATTAGAATATTTTATTTTCTGCCTGTTATCTGTTTCATATTTTAGTTTCAATGTAAATTAAATATGTTAAGCTATATGTAGGACGTGCTGTCTTTATTGGGAATCCAAATTTCAAAGCAATTTTGAACGTACTAGGCCCTGCTCAGGGTAGCCTCAGCCTCTTCTGTCCATCAGCACTACGTCACATAAGCAACTCTGTGCTGAACGTCTGATACGTAGACCCCTGTATGCTCGACATTGCGTTTCGATATTGAGAAGTAGGTTTTCGTTAGCTGTTAGCACCGACACTCAAAGTCTGTAGGTGTAATTATGGTGCAACACTACTTTCAGTTGTTACAGTCATGTTAAGCACCAACAGTAGCCTACTTATCTAACAGGACAATACCTGAAAACAGCCAGTGTCGTCTCGGCAAGTTTCTCAGTAAATTCCGACTTTGTCACTGAGTTACGTTGTCAGTGAAACACTGCAGGTTGCTGTGCATGTCAATCAAAAGACCTCTCCTGTCAAGTAGGCTGATCTTGACGCAGTTAGCCAGCAATGTGTCCCAGACTTTACGCACGTAAAGGCAGGCTATGCGAGACTATACTGTATAAGATGGGTTTGTTTCCATTCCCTTTTGTAAATATGTATTAATCTAAGACTGCTTTACAGATGCACGTTGCTGTGCAGATCCAATCTGATAGATATTTATCAGTGCCTGAGAAATGGGGATTATGTTTGCTTGTTTTGGCATTGTGGCGAGATGCAACGTGTTGTGAAGTTGGCGCCCCATAACAATGTGAATAAAAGTGTTTAGATTGGTTTGTGTATCTATGTGCACGTTTGTGCACGCATGCTACATGTGAGGATGATGAAGAAGATGGCATCATTAAGGAACTGTCCAAAGAAGTAACACCAACAAACCAGACTCCAAAAGGTGGGCTTTGATGTGTGTGTGTGTGTGTGTGTGTGTGAGAAGCATCACTTTGAACTTCACAGGAAGTGTAGTTCTGGAGTCACATGTGAGTCGTTGCCCTGGCAACAATGGGAGAAGCCCTTCGGCTGCAGCGTGTGTCACATGCACACCAGGGCGCGCACGTGATGGTGTGTGTGTGCACGTGAGCAGCCGCAGCAGGGAGTAGCCTGTCACATGCGCACCTGTGTGCACGGCCTTTGGGAGAGGCTTGACCCAGTCATGCACACTCTTCATCCAAACGTGCACGCTCATCGCGCGCACGAGGACCGGGAGCTCTTCGCCCGCAGTGTGTCGGAGACGCTTAAGTGGGAGGAGCAATATGCACTGGTTAGCCTGACCCCCCCCCTGGTGGCAGGCTAGCCTGACCCCCCCCGGTGTCAAGATTTGACTTGACGACACAGCAGGGGGTCAGGCTAGCCTGCCACCCCACACTCTGCGTCAGCCGGAGATATCGATAATCGATACCGGTACGTATCGGTACTCAGCCCTCTAACTGTCATCGCTAGATTTTCTGGCAGAAATAACATTCAAGCAATAGTTTGTTTTGTGAATATTTATTGGATACAAACTGGTCCTGCGCCTGTTGCTACACACACACCAGATTAGAATATACTGTAGTTAGATTATGAACTACAGTATATATTGTATTTGTTAGGTTATGATGAAATAAAATGTAAAACAAACATGTTTGTAAGTAAGTAAGTAACATGTATTGATATAGCACATTTCACAGATAAAAATCACAGTGCTTCACAACTGTAGAATAAAACACAACAATATTAAATACATGACAGCGCATGACACAAATAAATAACCAAACAAAAGCAAATAAACAGAAATGCACGTCGGACAGGCCTCACCACCCTACAGGCTAACTAAAGGCCTTGTTTTCAGTTGTGTTTTAAAAGTTTCCACTGAATCCAAACAGCGTAGGAAAGGGGGCAAAGCATTCCACAACCCAGGTGCCACTGCTTGAAAAGAACGGTCCCCTCTAGTCTTAAAATGTGTATGGGGAACAATTAAAAATCTCTGCCCTGTTGATCTAAGACTACGAGAGGAGGTGCACAGCTGTATCAGGTCAGAGATGTAAGGGGCGCTTCTCCTTGTAGGGCTCTGAAAGTAAGGACCAACATGTTAAATGCATTCTAAATTGCACTGGTAACCAGTGAAGTGAAGCTAAAACAGGTGTGATGTGTGCCCTTTTTCTAGTGCGTGTTAAAAGCCTCGCAGCAGAGTTTTGAACAATCTGGAGGCGATAAAGCTGTTTCTTATTGAGACAAGTAAAAAGACTGTTGCAATAATCTAACCTAGATGAAATAAAAGCATGGATGATCATCAGCTTTAGACACCAGGGCTCTTATGTTAGATATGTTCCTTAGTTGAAAGAAACTGTTTTTAATTAATAGTTTTGAGTGTTGCTCCATTGACATGGTTTGTAAACATATTGCAAGTATAACACTGTTCTCTGCCCCTCCCCTACAGCTGTTATAGGCTCACACTGTTCTCTACCCCTCCCCCACAGCTGTTATAGACTCACACTGTTCTCTACCCCTCCCCTACAGCTTTTATAGGCTCACACTGTTCTCTACCCCTCCCCTACAGCTGTTATAGGCTCACACTGTTATCTACCCCTCCCCCACAGCTGTTATAGGCTCACACTGTTCTCTACCCCTCCCCCACAGCTGTTATAGGCTCACACTGTTCTCTACCCCTCCCCTACAGCTGTTATAGGCTCACACTGTTCTCTACCCCTCCCCTACAGCTGAGGTGCGTTCAGAATTGGCGAACATAGCAAATATATTTAAACAGTTTTGCATTTGCATTGTGTTTGCCGCGAATGTTTGAGAAGGTAGTTCTTGGCGAACACACGTTGAAGCTGGACGAAAGGCGACAGTTTTAATCTAATATTTTTGAAATGTTTACACAAATAGTTGAAAATGCAAGTTCAAAACAAACATGTTCGTCACGAACGTTCGCCACTGTTTGCCAATTTTGAATGCACCTCTGTTATAGTCACACTCTTCTCTACCCCTCCCTCAGTGTTCCATACATAAACAGAGCAGGGGAACACAATCACATCTGTCTGTATATGAACTACACTCATGTTTGTCTCTGTAAATCTGCTCTCCCTGCTAATCAAGTTCATTTGACTTACTAACATCATTATTCTCTCCTCTATCTCTCTGGGAGCACAGGCCTATAAATGGTAGCCAATTAGCAAAGAAGTGTTTTTATAAATTAGCCGGTACCAGATGGATTAACTTGAGATCTGGCTGTTTTGTGCTTCTGTGCTCATTTCAATAGCATCATCATCATTCTGTTTTAAAACCCGTCTTCACCCTGATAACAAGAGAGAATATAATTTAACATAAATAAGTATAACATCTTTGTTATAGCCATGAGCAACGTTAAAACAGAATGCACCTGGACACAGGAGCCAATATACCACAGCAGATGACAGCATTATTACTCGACATGTCATAGTTATATTCTGGGAAACACCTGCGCCTCTCGCATGCAGCTGCAGGACTGAGAGAGAGAGAGAGAGTGTGCCTGTGTCTGTAATCAGAGTACTGTGTATTAGAATGTGCTTCCAGCAACAGTCAGGACTGCTGAAACCCTACCCACCTTCCACAAGAGACTCAAGACACACCTCCTCACAATCCACCTCGACACTTCGACTAGCGACCTCTCCACCTCCTGGCACTCAATGCTAACTCTAGTTCTTACTCAAATGTTTATTGTTCTCTCTACTCATATATTAATAAAAAATAGCCTTTTCTGCTCTCATGTACTGAGCACTTTAGTATTATGCACTTTTATATTCAGGCCACTATGAACTCTGGATGGATGATTTATGACATGATGCAAAATGCTGCAACTATTCTAACATGATATTGGTTGCTTAGTTACTGGTGTATGACCTGTCCAACTATTGACACATGTACTACATGTATGACCTGTCCAACTATTGACACATGTACTACATGTAAGTCACTTTGGATAAAAGCGTCTGCCAAATGGCGTACATGTAAATGTAAATGTATTTCAGGACTTTTATTTTGACACTGGGATGTCGGTATTGCTGAGTGGTGAGAGAGAGAGGGGAGAGAGGGAGAGAGAGGGAGAGAGAGAGGGAGAGGTCAGGGAGGACAAACTGAGCAGGGCAGAGATGGATGGAGCGAGGAAAAGTCGGTGGTTCACAAGATGCAGTTACACCGCTCAGCCAGTAGAGGACTCTCGCGGTGTTTCAGGAGAGACGCAGTATTCGTTCTCTCTCTATATATATATACAGTGTGTGTGTGTGTGTGTGTGTGTGTGTGTGTGTCCCGCTACAGCTCCGTGGAACTGGTTCACCTGCCTGACAACACACACACACACAGTCGTGGGCTATACCGTTGTTATTTCCTGCCTCTTTTCCTCCACTGTCAGCATGCCATTTATCCCCCCCCACCCCCCCCACCCCGTTCTTGGTGCAATGTCAACGGATACGGACATTTCTGTGTTTTTCTGTAGTGCGTGTGCGTGTGTCCTTAGTCAGCATGTTAACCTAATTAACTAAGCATAAGGGAGGATGCCCGTGCGTGTGCACGACAGAGGAATGCGTGTGCGCGGCGCTCGCGATCCCACGGCCCGCAGCGGCGTCCGCACGTGCGCTGTCCGAGGTCCTGAAATGGACCAATCAGGACACAGTTCATTTGCTCCCGCACACGTTAGACATAACGGGATAACTGGGGACGCGGTTATAAATAGAACAAGCCTTTAATAAAAGCACCCACCATTCTGTGGCATCTATGTGTAAAGCCCGGCGTCCGCATCACAAGGAACATTTCCACACTACGCCAGTCTCACTTTCGGCGGAGTATCTTCGTCGCCGTCCAGCAGCGTTCCTCAAGAGCTGCAGTGTGTATTAACACACGCTGCTGAACGCGTAGCCTGCATAGATCGTAACCACATACTGTGGGTTATTGAACGCGCAGTTAACCGTACGAACATGTTAATAATAAGCCAATTCGTTTCAGCTGATAGGAGATAGCTGCGTTTGAGAGTAAGACTGAACACACGCACACACACACGCACACACACACGCACGCACGCACACGCACGCAGGCACGCACACACACACCCCCACACGCACATGCAAGTCAGTGGTAAGTAAGCCTTTTCTCTTTTCAGGCGAACAGCATTGCCAGCAGCTGACCACAAGACTTGGAAAGAGAGAGGGAGAGAGAGAGAGAGAGAGAGAGAGAGAGAGAGAGAGGGAGGGAGGGAGATGAGAGGGAGATGAGAGGGGGAGAGAGGGGGAGGGAGAGAGAGAGCTTGACACAGCACAGTGAGATGGATCTGGAATGTTTCTGAGGGAGGAGAGAAGATGGAGGGGGAGAGATGTTCATTCTTTTCACTGCAGTATGAACCCATTCACAGAGTACACCCCCCCACACACACATAGAATGTATCAATGCACTGTGTGTGTGTGTGTGTCTGTGTGTGTGTGGCCGTTTCATTGGTTAGTTTCTCTGTATGCTGGGTGACGTGGGGGAGCCCTCCACACACACACACGTGCGCACACATACACACACAAACACGCACACACACACGCACACACGTGGAGAGCTAATGGTCTGCAGTCTTCTTCTACAATGTGTAGAGCTCAGCAAATAGTCCTCTCCCTCTCTCTCCCTCTCTCTCTCTCTCTCTCTCCCTCCTTCTCTCTCTCCCTCCCTCTGAGGGGGCGGGGTACTTGTAATTGAGCAAAGTGTTTTAGTGGAATGAAAGAAAGACATACAGCAACAATGCAGAGATTGTATATATTTTATATATTTTTATATTATAGTAGTTTTTTATTAACTTTTACGTTTTTTCTGTGTATTTAATTTTTTTTGTCAAATTATATTATTAAATTGTGTTGTATTATTGTATTTTAATATCTGTTCTATAGTTTGCTGTAGGTGAAGTACTAACATGTATCTGCTGCAGTAGAAGTACTAGCATGTATCTGCTGTAGTAGAAGTACTACCATTTATCTGCTGCAGTAGAAGTACTAACATGTATCTGCTGCAGTAGAAGTACTAGCATGTATCTGCTGTAGTAGAAGTAGTAACATGTACCTGCTGTAGGTGAAGTACTAACATGTACCTTCTGTAGTACATGTACAGTACTAACATGTACATGAAGTAAGTTTGATCAAAAGTGTTTTCAGGTGCTGGTCGTGGCTGGACATCTTGATTAAGAGTGC
Organism: Amblyopsis rosae; assembly: GCA_025399935.1. Classification (NCBI taxonomy): domain Eukaryota; kingdom Metazoa; phylum Chordata; class Actinopteri; order Percopsiformes; family Amblyopsidae; genus Amblyopsis; species Amblyopsis rosae. The sequence goes on along the minus strand of JAODTR010007964.1, from coordinate 2,109 downwards.
TTACAGATAGCAAGTACTTTGAAAATAAAACCCCCAGCCATGTGTAGGAGTCATGTACCCTAACCATCGAGCTATGCCATATATCCCTGTAAGTATCCTACTACTGTATATGTTTCTGTGGACGTAAGCATGCACTATTATGCAGTAGGCCTAACAATACTGTATTTGGTCCATGGAAAAACTGCCCGTGTGCAGGCCTTCTTCTGACATAGCCTACTATGAGTTTTACTTTGAAAGACGGTTTCAAAATAAGAGTCCTATAAATGAACGAGAGTTGTCCCAAACAAAGTCAGATAATTAATTCCACGTTAGCGTCCTGAGTCCTTCATGTAAAGATGACCGCATCATGTCTGCAGGAGACGAACCGTACCAGTGCAACACGTCGAGTGACGAAGGACGATACACCTCAATGAACAGGCTGGAGCCCCCCCAGCTCCCCGACTCCTCCTCTCTCTCATCTCTCCCCCTCCTCTGCCCCGCTCCTCCTCACTCCCCTCACACCGCAGCAGCAGCAGCAGCGTGTCAGGTCGGTCGGCGGGACCGCAGCATGCCCCACGCACAGCCATGACTTGCTCGGCGTCGGACAGCGAGAAGATCGTCATCAACTGCGGCGGCATCCGACACGAGACCTACCGGAGCACGCTGAAGACGCTGCCGGGCACCCGCCTGTCGTGGCTCACGGAGCCGGACGCCTTCAGCAACTTCGACTACGACCCGAAGTGCGACGAGTTCTTCTTCGACAGGCACCCGGCCACGTTCGCCTTCATCCTCAACTACTACCGCACGGGCAAGCTGCACTGCCCCAACGATGTGTGCGGGCCGCTGTTCGAGGAGGAGCTCGCCTTCTGGGGCATCGACGAGACGGACGTGGAGGCGTGCTGCTGGATGAACTATCGGCAGCACCGCGACGCCGAGGAGGCGCTGGACAGCTTCGAGACGCCGGAGCCGGAGGTGCCCGAGGACGACCCGGCGCTCACCGGCGGCGCGGACGGCGACCTGAAGCGGCTATGCATGCAGGAGGACGGCCGGCGCGCCACCTGGTGGCAGGTGTGGCAACCCAAGATGTGGGCGCTGTTCGAGGACCCCTACTCGTCTAAATATGCCCGCGTGAGTCCCGCCTCCTCTGCACCTCCTTATTTGTCCGTCTTTCTCTGTTTCTCCCTCTCTTTGTTTGTCCCTATAAACACCACTCTCGTTTGGTTTCTTTATTTCTCACTCACGCACGCTCACACGCACGTAGCACGGTGGCGGCGCAGATTTGGCACAGTTTGTGCACTGCGCATTGTTGTCGCAAGTTAAAGTTACCATAGATAGAAATACAGAGAGATACAGGGATATACCTAGGTAGATACATAGAGAGAGAGAGAGAGAGAGAGAGAGAGAGAGAGGGAGAGAGAGGGGGACTAAAACTGCATTGCTACGGTTACTGCGGTGAGGAGACTGCTTTCCTTCTCCTCTCTTCGTGTCTCTGTTACTCTCCTTCTCAACTTCTCTTTCCCACGCTCCATTAAACTGCAATTGTTTCCCCCTCTCTCTCTCCCGCTCCGTTTTTCTTCTTCTCCCTTTTTCATTTTCTGTGTTCTTTCTCTCTCACCCTCTCTCGCCCCCCTCTCTCCCTCTCTCCCCTCTCTCTCCCTCTTTGTTTGTCCCACTAATCGCCACAGGTCATTCATGAATGTAAACGGGACGTCCTTCATTGTGTTACTACTGTTAGAGCTCATGTGTGGAGCCGTTTGATGACGATAAGCTCCTGTTCACATCATCTCTAGGGGGCTCTCATGCACCTGGTCTTACACACACATGCACTCTATTGTACAAAAATAACTGTGGTATTTTTATATGCGGTGATTTAGCGGACACAGATGACATGTATTTATTAGCATAGAGTTACAGTAAGTAAATGGCAAATTGACTGTACATATACAGTGTATAGCACTTTATTAACCGTTGACCACTGAAAGCATTATATAGCCTCACATTCACCCATCGATGGTAATGTCAACCATGCAAAGTGCAACCTAAGTGGTAGAGCTACAGTAAGTACTGTATATAGCAGCAGGTAGGGTTACAGTAAGTACTGTATATATCAGCAGGTAGGGTTACAGTAAG
>JAODTR010007963.1:0-10006 GCA_025399935.1 Amblyopsis rosae | reverse complement strand
TGTACCTGTATCACTGTGGGTCTATACACTGTACCTGTATCACTGTAGGTCTTAACACTGTAGCTGCATTAACCATGCCCACTGCTAAATGTTTATGTGCTGCAGGTCAAGTACAAGGCAGCGGGCAGGAAGGACGCTAGCAGCTCTCTGTACCACTTCCTGCCTGAAACCATGGAGACACAACATGCTAAAGAGGCTTCAGAGCTGCAGAGCCAGGTACACACACACACACACACAGTACCAAGGGTTTTGACTCTCTGGACCCCAGAGCCTGCAGTTACAAAAACATTGCTTTCTTTAAAACATCAGCAGAACCAAACGGTTTATCCTATCCAGAAAATGTAAAAACTGAGACTTTGTTTGACTTTCAAATTTCAGAGCATCCTTGAACTAACCATGACGGCTGCTCGCATTCATGGCAAAAACATGAAAGAAACTATTTTCTTTACCAAAATAACTTTATTAGTGGTTAGCTAACCCTGGGAGTAGAGGTGAATGTGAGTAGATTGTAAGCATAGTTTGTAGAGCTTAAGAACATAATAAAATGTATATTATTACTATATAGTATCTAGAGTTCCCCCTATTATCCACAATGTTGGTATCACTTGTGGGCACGTAGAACAACGTTGTATATAGAGTCCATGAAAATTATTTATCAAAGAAATTAAACTTTTGTTCTAATTTGAAGGCTCGTGACGTTATAGCTGTTATACAGCACAATACATTTCAGCACACAAAGCTCTATTAGACGTGATTGTGCTGTTTACATAGAGGTGCAGGACTTGCCGGTGGAATAAGGAATGAGCTCACATAGAGAAGTATGCCAGGAGATGTCCTGGGGTGCAAAGGGTGCAGTTTCACCATTGGCCACTGGAGGTGTACCTCAAACAGACAACAGCCTCTATACAATGTATATATGAATGGAAGTCAATGGGCTCTCAGCGTCTCTCAATGAATACAAAGAAGTTACAGTCTATATAAGTAAGTCTACATCAGATGAGTGTGATGGGGTCACAGCAGGACAAGGTGTGTGTGTGTGTGTGTGTGTGTGTGTGTGTGTGTGTGTGTGTGTGTGTGTGCGCGCGCGCGCGCACGTGCAGCTAAAGTACCAGGCCTCAGGCAGGAAGCAGCTGAGCGCCAGTCTCTACTCCCTCCTCCCAGAGACCAGGGAGGTGGCGCTGGCTAAGACCATCACTGAGCTGCAGAGTGAGGTGGGTCCCCCCAACACACACACACAAAGACTAGGCTAGGCTAGGCTAGTAGTAGCTACACCAAAGCTAGGCTAGGCTAGTAGCAGCTAGACCACGACTAGGCTAGGCTAATATCAGCTACACCAAAGCTAGGCTAGGCTAATATCAGCTACACCAAGGCTAGGCTAATATCAGCTACACCAAGGCTAGGCTAGGCTAATATCAGCTACACCAAGGCTAGGCTAGTAGCAGCTAGACCAGAACAATACAGCGTTCCATGCAACTCAATAGGAAGGACCAAAGATTTCACCATACTATTGGCCATTATTTCTCTCTGAGGCTATTAATGAATATTCATATACAATAAATGGCCACAACTGTATTTCTGCCGCAAACAGTTTTGAGTTAAATTGACTTTGTTTCAGGCCATGTATGGTAGATGTAGCTGCCTGGGTGCTGCCTGCACCAGCCTCCCCAGCAGCATGCCATTGGTGCCACGCTAGGCTGCATGCTAACAGCAGCCCTGCTAACAGCAGCCCTGCTAACAGCAGCCTTGCTAACAGCAGCCCTGCTAACAGCAGCCTTGCTAACAACAGCCCTGCTAACAGCAGCCTTGCTAACAACAGCCTGCTAACAGCAGCCTTGCTAACAGCAGCCTTGCTAACAACAGCCTTGCTAACAACAGCCTTGCTAACTGTGTGCTTGCAGAACAAGTACAAGCAGCGGAGCAGGGAGGAGCTTACCAACACTGTGTTCCAGCACATGTGTGCGACCAGAGACACAGAGTTCTCCAAGCATGTCTCTGAGCTGCAGAGCCAGGTATGTAACTGTGGCCACATGCTTCATTATATAGTCATATAATATGCTTTACGTGAGCAATATCATGTCCCCGGTCCTCCAGACCCAGTACAAGAAGGAGCAGGAGGACCTGTCCTGCCCTCTGTACAGCCTCATGCCTGAGACGCTGCACACCCAGTTTGTTAGCGAGATGGCAGACACACACAGCCAGGTGGGTGGACCTCCATCTGCATGGGAATCATGTCTTCAGTCAGTTCACTTGTTTCTCTAGAATGATTATTAATAATAATAATAATCATAATAATTATACTTTTTTTTATGAGGACGCCTTTCAAGACACTCATGGACATCTTGCATTGAAAATACACCAATATAAAGACATATAGAAACATAAGATGCAAATAAAATACAAGTAAAAAGTAAATACATGTTAAATTATACAAGCTTGATTGGTCGGGGAGGGGGGTTGGGAGAGCCTCAGTAAATGGAACAACGGGTTAAAACCACCTTACTGGAGACTTCTGGTCTAAGCATGAGATGGAGATGGCTAAGTAGGTAAAGTAAGCACATGCAAGCTATCATTGCTGTGCTGCTGCCCTGACGCACTGTGACTTGTGCTTGACAGAGAAAGTACAGAGAAGCAGGTCAGCAGGACCTGGCCAACCCTCTCTACGCTGTCCTGTCGGAGACTAAGGACACCTTGCATGCCAAGGAACAGACACAGCTGCACAGTGAGGTATGCTATCTGCTAGCAGCCAGGTACGCTAATATCTCTGTTAGCAGCCAGGTACGCTAATATCTCTGTTAGCAGCCAGGTATGCTAGTATCTCTGTTAGCAGCCAGATACTCTAATGTCTCTGTTAGCAGCCAGGTATGCTAGTATCTCTGTTAGCAGCCAGGTACTCTAATATCTCTGTTAGCAGCCAGGTATGCTAGTATCTCTGTTAGCAGCCAGATACTCTAATGTCTCTGTTAGCAGCCAGGTATGCTAGTATCTCTGTTAGCAGCCAGGTACGCTAATATCTTTGTTAGCAGCCAGGTATGCTAATATCTCTGTTAGCAGCCATGTACTCTAATATCTCTGCTAGCAGCCAGGTACGCTAGTATCTCTGTGCTTCCAAGAAAGCACTCAGGTATGCTAGTGTCTCAGCTAACATTAAAGAGATTGCAAGTCATTATTTGGCACTAATGTTTGAGAGCTTTATATGTATGTATGACTGTGTTGACGCTGTATTCCTAGAAATCCTACAGAGAGGAGGGGAAGAAGGGAACAAGCAGCAGTCTGTACTCCCAGATGCCTCAAACCATCGAGACAGTGCTTGCTAAGGAGCTCTCCAGAACACAGAGCGATGTACGTGCAGCATTCATGCTAACCGCCGCTACACACACACACACAACGGTAGACCGTTGCCGTGGTACCATGAACCATGTGAGGGGTTGTACTGCCAGTACAGAGGCAGAGGTGTGGGCCAATCAGATCTCTCCCTGCAGAAGCAGTACAAGGAGCGATACAACCAGGAGCGGGGGAGGCCGGACTACTGCAGCATGGAGACTCCCCCCGAGGTGCAGCACGCCTTGGAGGTGTCTAGGCACCAGAGTGATGTGAGCGCACACACACACACACACACACACACACACACACACACAGACGCACGCACACACACACACACACACACACACACACACACACCACGTCACGCATTGAAAATCTATTTGCAAAACAGAAAGCCGCATGTACAGCAAGTGGATGGAGGGGTGAAAGTAAATGGGTGAGATGAAGGGTGGGATGATGCCGAGGGAGATGAAGAATAGGAGTGAGGTGATGATGATTATGATGATGATGATGATGAAGGCGGCAGCGATGGATTTTATGATATTTCACTCTAAAATTAAGACATCCAGGTAAAACTTCGTGTCCTGTCAATTTCTGCTCACACACTCCCCTCTGAATGTTATTTCTTCTCTGCGTTTGGGGGAAGGAGAGGCGCAGTCCCCCGGCTATCCACAAGGAGTCGCCCTCACTCACCTCAACACAATTGGATGAGAGACCAAATACTGTAAACTTACTGCATCTGTGTCATCAACATTTTTGTTTCTTTAGGAATTTAATACGTATTTAGATTACACTTTGACACAGTTGTTACACTTATTACAATATATAATTTTAAGTTTAAGGCAAAATATCTTCAGTCATATCAGTCACATCAGGCATTTCATATTTGTATTTGTTTTAAAACAGTATTAGACAAAAGCAATTGCTGCAGTCAGTTGTATATTTTTCATATTTAAAATGAAAGAATTAGGACTGGTTATATTGTAAACTGTTAGAAAACAACTGACAGCTTTGAGCCCAATGCCCGCTGAACAGTCAACTTTGTCACACATGTGAACTGTCTATGTTTATAAAGATTTCTCTCATTTTAGCCTAATTTTGTACTTAAATAAACCAAGGCGGTGATTCCTAGACTTGATGACTGCTAAAAGTGGTTTAATGTTTTTAGCTTTGACACTCTCAATAAAAAGAACCAAGCTATTTAAGGCCAATCTCAGTGTTGCCTGTTAATTAAATACAACAGAGAGTTTACTTCTTTTGAAGAAAGGCTGTTAAAATGGTTCAGATACTTCCTCTGCATTTGCTTTCAAAAATATCCAAAGCCCAAGACCACAGTCGACATAAAGTTTTACCCTCGCGAAACATGAAATGTTTTTGACGAGACGTGAAAGGAAACAATCAAGATAAATCTGCAATGCAAACCTAAAAGCATAAACACACATATGCACGCACACATACACACCAGTTGCTTGTCAAGTATTTTGTTTTATGTCCATGTATACTGGGCAGACACCAGGAGCGAAAATAAACCAAACGCTATTTTGATTGTCAGCGCATTTCAGCATTTCCTTACCCAGTGAAGAAACGATTAACAGACTTTACATTGTATGGCTTTCAGGAGGGCAGGAACGTTTTGTATTTGGAGTTTGTAGTATCGTTTCATGTGGCCCATTCATTTTGCAGTTGTGTCGACTTAACTTTCCCCTCAAGTTAACTTTACGCTACATTCTTTTTACCCAACGGCTACGTGTATGTGAGAGATTAATTTATGTACTACTCAGTGTGTACTATATAGTTATAGGTGGACTAGTCTAAGCCTCTTCCATACATTGCACTACGTCACATAAGCAACTCTGTGCTGAACGTCTGATGCATAGGCCGCTGTAAGCCTGAAATTGCTTCCGAAAATGAGAAGTAGATTCTCATTGGCTGTTAGCATTGCCACTCACAAAGTCTGTATCTGTAATTCTGGTGCGAAGCTATGCAGTATACAAATTTCAGATTCAGCACATATAACTGTAGTCTACTTACCTAACAACAATACCTGAAAACACCCAGTGGTGCAACGTAATATTCTGTTTGTACTGCACATGCGGCAAAATATCCACTTTAACGATGGTGATAACCTACTCTTAATTATTATCTCATGCTTCACTGTGACAATGACCAAATTCTTTGTAAGATTGAGTCGCCAGTTTCTTCCCGGTGTCTATCTATTAATAAGTCTATGTCTGATACATATACCCCTGTAAGGAAGTCATTGGCTCATGGCATTGTCACTCAAGAAGTCTGCATGTTATTTCGGTGCATGGCAGTGTTGTATTTACTAATGTCAGTTTTTGAAACAGTAACCGTCGTCTACTTATATAACAATATACAATACCTGGAAACAGCCAGTTGTGTTGGTACGTTTCTCAACAAATTCCTCTGTATAAGTTTAACGTCCGTCTTTGTCGTTGAGTTATGTAGTTGGTCGTCGTGCATGTCAATCAAAATACCTCTCCTGTCAAGTAGGCTGATCTTGACGTAGCCAGCGCTGGGTCCCAAACTTGAAAAGTATAGGCTCTGTGAGGCTACAGTTGGACTAACAGTGTGTATTACAGACATCTGGCACAAGATAGGTTTGCATCATTAATATTCTGTATAATTAAAGCATTATTCTCCCAATAACATTCACAATGTCAAAGGAAAATTGCACTTAAACACTCTTAAACCCTACAAACCTAAGTGTATTCCTATTGCAGTATCCCAATTTGAATAAACCGTGTATGTTATATAAATGCTGACAAACAGAGCAATAATCTCACAACACACGCATACATCCTTGTTCATTTGAGATAGTCTTGGGACAATTTATAAAACCTATACCAAACATTTTTAAATAGATACTCATTAGCAGTACTAGACTTGTTGAATCTACTAATCTACTATCCATCAATGATTGTTATCATGTTTGATGCCAAATAAATGATACATCTGGGAAACATTCCTGTTGGGTTATACAGTACTGCACATTAGCCTTTTGGTTCGTGTGAGTGTGTGTGTGTGTGTGTGTGTGTGAGCGCGTGCGTGCGTTTGTGGTTGTGTGTCTGTGTGACCTCTGATCAGTTTCACAACGGAAAAATCGAGGCCGTTTGAAGGTTGGAAAAAATCAATATCCACCTTAACTTTACATGCATTCAATGTGTCATGATTCTATGGTCAAAAGTATTAATAAAATACCTGCGTATACTGCACACAGACAGACAGACGGACCTGTATAATAGTAAAATAGTTATATATAGTAGATTTCATTTTTTGTACTTATAGGGTAAATGCAACCATAAACAAAATTAGACTAGCTACATGACACAAGATAGGTGAAACATTTACATTTATTTCATTCATTCACAGAATTCTGAAATGATATATATATATATATATATATATATATATGAATATATATGATAAAAACATAAAGTGGGCCTGTCACCACCGGCATTATTCTGTGGAGGCTGATGTCAGCAGCACCCAGACATCTAAATCTACCACGCATGCCCTTAAGCAAAGTCAACTTACAGTACCTCAAAACAGTCTGCCGCAGAAATACCGTTGCGGCCTCAGATTGATTGTAGGTACTTGGGAATTCTTCTTCTATACTCAAAATACCCTGAGATAAACAATAAGCAATACTATGGTGAAATTGACGTGCATGGAACCCTGGGTCATCCTGGTCTGCATAAAGGGTGAAAGGTCACCCCCCCTCCTTCCAAAAATCGAATGCGGAAGTGCCGTCCGTTTGAACCTCTCTGTTCAAATATATTCTCTCTGGTGACACTGGTCTTTTTAAGCAGTGCACGGGAGAATATTCTGACTCGCCGAAATCCAGGGCTGGGGACACTTTATAACGCTCAAGTCCAACAATTACAGCGTGACAATAAAAGCATCTTCACCTTCACCTATTTCAACACCAGGAGCAGCGGGCCCAGCAGCTCGGCTCCACCAACTGCTGGAAGGAACACTGTCCTTATGCGTTCTGAGAACCACGGAGTCGAGAATGTGCACAACCTTGGAATATAGGGCCCTTTCCCGGCCGGTACAGGAATATAGGGCCCTTTCCCGGACCGGTACAGTGGCGATGACATGGTGACAGCCATGACAATATGATGGTGGCTGCTGTGCTGTGACTTGTTAGAAGGCTGGCGAGAGTTAGCCTATGACATCATCGCAGTCAGAGAGAGAAGCAAAAAATAATTATAATAATTACGATGATTCAAACATGCGTGCGCCCCCCCACACACACACAAACACACACACACACACACACACACACCTTCTCTAGCTAATGTAATATACAGCACTGTAAATGAGTACAATAATATCCCCCATCTACACACACACACACTATTAATAAATATTTAGCCTTTCTACTCCTGCCCCACAGACATAAACCATTCTCTTTTTCCTGAACTGGTTACAGAACAGTGTGTGTTTTTAACAAATCAACAGCAGAAGTAGCGCATTAAACAACCTGAGCTCCCTCATCAAGAGCTCGGCCTTCCAAAACACTTGGATGGTTCTGTACAACATGAGTATTTTCCTGGCCCCAACACTACAATCTGTTTGCAATGGGGCAGTGAAAATGAATCCTCTTAAAGAGCTGGAAATAGACCCATTAAATGCAGTCAGTGTCACTGGTTAGTTTAAGTACGGGTCAGCACCAGAAAGAGGTCACAAGCCACAACCTGTGGGCATCCGCAGGACAATAGGAAAATTATGTTTCATTATACGCCAATGCTACAGTAGTGGAGCCTGAAACATCAAGAATACAGTCAGTTAAATGATTGTTTGTCAGCATTTCGCTAACTTACCGTTCTCTGTGCAAGCTGAAAAAATTACCCTGTACTTCTTCTACACAGCCCTGACTTCGTAAATAGCAACACAAACAAATGCCTTTGGCTTCGCAATGCATTTCAATGTGTGGCGCAGCTTCTGAGGGAGTTTCCTTTGATTTGAGCTTGAAGTTAGCAGGCGTTCTCAAGAATGTCTAACGCTACCTTTAAGATAATGCCTGTGACAAAAGCATCCATAAGACACCTATAATCCTCTCATCTTGTAGTGGGCTTAACAAATCACACAGCCAAACCACCAGTCTGTAAGGTAACAGTATGTGCGTGTGTGTGTGTGTGTGTGTGTGTGTGTGTGTGTGTGTGTGTGTGTGTGTGTGTGTGTGTGTGTGCTTCCACATAAAGAATTCACAGTAAGTTCCAACACTGACCTCTGTTGGCCCTGTGACACTTTGCTGTAGAATGACACCATTCTGAAGGTCACACCAGGAATAGTGGCATTAGCGTGTCAGAAAATACCCCTTCCCAGTGTGGATCCAATTAAATGCTCACACACATGCATGCACACACACACACACACACACATGCGTGCACGAACATACACATACACACACGCACACATACACACACACCCACATACAGCATGTTTATGGCATGTCTCCTCCCTGTGATCTTGAGAATGAACAGATTATTTTATCAGCAGATACCAACAGCTCAGACAGTGATGAAGCAGGCTCCCACAAACCTCTCTCTCTCTCTCTCTCTCTCTCTTTCTCTGTCTGCCTCTCTTTCAGTCATTATTTTATGAAACGGCTACATATGCTTGAGTGAGTGTGTGCACATCTGCGTGTGTATGTGAGTGTGTGCACAAATGCATGTGTATGTGAGTGTGTACACATCTGCCTGTGTATGTGAGAGTGTAGACAAATGCATGTGTATGTGAGAGTGTGCACATCTGTGTGTGTATGTGAGAGTGTGCAGGAGGAGCCAACGTGAACATACTGTATTGGTCAGTCTGACATGTGGCGAGTGGCAAGCAAAATAAATAAGTAAACATTCAAGGTGGCACCTAGGACTGTGCATCGTTTATACATCGTATACAGTTTGCTGGTTTGGCTGATCAGTGTTCTACAAGGCAGGCCAAAACCCATGGGTAATAGCCTGCATCGCCAGAGCGTCCTATGAGGTGTCGGAGAATGAGGATTAATGTCACTGCACAGCTACCTGCTGGCCACCTTTACATATGCAAATAAGCAGTACGTGAAGATTTAGATATGTCGTAGATAAGGTTGATAGACTGAAGTATATTATGTTCAAATTGGCTTTTCTTGCTGCAAGGCAATAGTGGAAGAAACGAGTAGCCAGACACTAACTTTTTTAAAGTTACTGTAAACGGGAATGATTTACAGTATAAATAATTAAATCAAATGTAAACTGAATTGCTTTCACAACAGCGCTAAAGCTTTGTTTTGGCTAGTTTAACTACTGCTACAAACCCCAATCACAAACCCCAAATAGAATATCAAACACATCAATTCCCACACAGTGTTTAATGCCATTATATGTTGTCACTGTTTAAATTTACAATGACTGCCTGTGTTTTAATGTTGCGTACGTATTTGTGAGACTAGCGGCGAGCGGAAGATGGAGGAAGGACAGAGAGGATAGATGATTGAATGCATGAATGACGAATATAGAGAGGTAGAGGAGGATGAAGGGAGGATAGAGAATAATGAAGGGGAGATATGGGAGGATGAATAGCAGATGAGTGGAAGGCAGAGGCAATGAGGGACAAGGGGGATAAAAACTCTGTCTCTCTCTTTGTTGTTCTGTCTCCGATTTCTGGGCGGGGGGGGGGG
>JAODTR010007962.1:0-10006 GCA_025399935.1 Amblyopsis rosae | reverse complement strand
GAGCAGCGGGAGCGGTATTGCAATCACTTTACCGCACCGTTGTGACGAAAAGAGAGCCGAGCCGGAAGGCAAAGCTCTCGATCTTCCTGGCAATTTTCGTTCCTACCCTCACCTATGGTCATGAAGGGTTGGTCACGACAGAAAGAACAAGATCACGGGTACAAGCGGCCGAAATGGGTTTTCTCAGAAGGGTGGCTGGCCTCTCCCTTAGAGATAGGGTGAGAAGCTCAGCTATCCGTGAGGAACTCGGAGTAGAGCCAGTTGAGGTGGTACGGTCATCTAGTAAGGATGCCCCCTGGGCGCCTCCCTTGGGAGGTGTTCCAGGCACATCCAGCTGGGAGAAGGCCTTGGGGAAGACCCAGGACCAGGTGGAGAGATTATATCTCCAAACTGGCCTGTGAACATCTCAGGATCCCCCAGTCAGAGCTTGATGATGTTGCTCGGGAAAGGTAAGTTTGGGGTCCCTTGCTGAAGCTGCTGCCCCCGCGACCCGACTCCGGATAAGCGGGAGAGGATGGATGGAGGAATTTTTGACAAATACTGTTTGTGTGCTACATGTAATAATGTCCCGTATTCTTCATATGAATGGGTTATGAGGTAGGGTGGCAAGACGGAAGCCTTTTCATACAAAGAAACTTCCAAGCCCGGCTAAAGTTAGCAGAAACAAACATCAAGTCTCCCAAAAACACGTGGTCTGATAAAATCAAGGTTGAACTTTCTGGCTCTAATTTCAACATTTGTTTGGGGCAAAAACACCACACCCACAAGCATGGTGGTGGCAGAATCATGCTTTGGGTATGTTTATCTTCAGCTGGAACTTAATAATTCCCTCCATCTTGACTAACAGTTTTAAATACTAGCCAATTTTGGCACAAAACCGTCAGGCTTCCGTTAGAAAATATAATGTTCACCTTTCAGCACAACCTAAAGCACCCATCCAAATCCACAAAAGCATGGCTTTACCAGAAGAATAATGGTTTGGATTGGCCCAGCCCTGAATCCATTTTAACATCTATGGGATGATCTGAAGAGGGCTTTGCAGCGGCGATGACCTCACTATCTGACAGATTCAGAGCGCCTTTTCAAAGAGCTAATATTGCCATGTCAAGATGTGCCACATTATAAACAGACTGATAGAGTGCTGTAATAAAATCAAAAGGTGTCTCAAAGTATTAGTGTAAGGGTGTGCACACTTATGCAACCAGGTTATTGTAAGGTTTTTATCCTCCCCCCCCCCCCCAGCAGATCTGTTTGTCTCCCCCCCCCCCCCCCCCCAAATGTAATTGTTCACATTAAAAGGTGGATAAAGTTCTGACATTTATCTTTGTCATCACAAACTTGGCATTATAACAGGGGGCGTGTATACTTTATATCCACTGTAACTCAAGATGAAGTTCACTATATTTAGATTTTTTAATTAGGCTATATGAATATCCAACATAAGACTGATAGTGAAGTGTGAAACATGAGTATAATTTTCAGTAGGGTAAACACTAGCAGCAAACAGACCCTGTATATCACATACATTTATGCTTTGCACTACCAAAATTCAGATTACAGCATTTTTGCAGCAGACACTTTATTTTTACATTAAAAAGCACATGTTTAACAAATATAATAAACGGTCAACATACACTTATTTTCCAAAATCAGCTGCAAGATAAGAGCATAAAACAAACACGACTTCTGGAATGGCTATTCTGCACATGCATTGCGTCGCATATACCCAACCTTATCTTACAAGGTGAGGTTCAACCTCACCCATTTTGGTGTGTGGAGTAAGAGGAATCATCCATACCCTGACTGTCCTCAGCATGGCCATGGTTCAGATCACTTTGGACAGGTGAATGATGGCCTTCAAGCAGTCACAACTCTGACATGTCAAATGTGCAAGCCAGGCAGGCCCAACAAACCGGGAGCGTTCTGGAGAGCAGGGTGGCTGCTGACACGCATCGTCTCTGGGGAGGAGAACTTGATGAAGGTTGCACGGTTCTCTCGGCTATGGGCTTTGGCTGCAGCCCCCGCCATGATGTGGATGACCTTCATGAGGGCAGTCTCACTGTTAAAAACATGGAGATATATTGTCAAGGCAGACTGCTTGCCGCTGCAATAGGGGTTAATGCAGGTGTCAGCTGTGTCGTATTGCCGTCAACAGAGCCAACACGGGCAGGATGACATTGTCAAGCCCTGTCTCAAAACACACACACACACACACCTGCCCATGTGGATGCTGGACGCCACACACCACGCCGTCTCTCCCGCCGGCGTCAGAGGCTCTTGCAGTATGCGACGGGCCAGGCAGAGGGCAGCACCTGCTAACTGCACAGGTAGGAACACTACACACTGGCCCTCCAGGAGAGACAGCTCCAGCAGATAACGAGCCATCCACACCACCTGGAGAGCACATTGAGACTTTGAGGGAGGGAGCTCTCGAGCATCCACTGATGTCGGCACCCTCCATCCACCCACCTTAGCACTGCAGTGTGCAATGGAAGCTGAGAGGAGTAGGAACTGCAGGGGTGGACAGTGAGTCAGGTCAAACTTGAGGCCGCACAGGACCTTACGTTCCATACGCAACAGCTGGTGCCTACTGTAGCTGTGGTCCATAAGATAGCAGAGCTCTGACACCTGCACAACATGTTCAGGTGGGGTATGAAGTCAACCAGAGATCACACAACACAAGGACTCGTGGGTAGGAATAGAATATTCAGACAAATACATTTTTTATTTAAAATTTAAATGGTACCTCTGGGAGGAGGCATTCCTCCTTCTTGCCAGCCAGGAAGAGACATACCACTCCCAAGAGTTGCAAATTTGAGGTGGACACTTTGATCTGCCTAAGTGAGCGGTTAAGCAGGTGGATTGCCAGATAGAGCGTTTCATCCTGGAAATTTAATAAGCTCTGCAGAGAAAGAAGACTGAGTTTACACACTTGAGATGGACATGCCACTGCAGCACAGGTGCATTCCTTCAGGGCAACACACTGGGTGGAATAGAGAGAGCACTCACATGAACCTTTATGAGCCAGTCCACCAGGACAGCACGGGTTCTGTCTGTGAAAGGACGGGGCAAGTCAGCATTAGGAAAAGCGCTCCAGTACTGATCTCTCTGGTGGCAAAGGAGAAGTATTACACAAACTAGCATTTCAGACCGACTGTGGAATGGATGTTGGGCAGCATTAAAAGCTGTACAGCTCACAATCATATCCAAGAATATGTCCCAGGCGTAGGTCCGATCTGAGATGAGGCCTAGTTTCTCCATAGCTACCTCCACCTCATGACGCAACAAACTGGGCACCAGTGACTGAATGTTGTGGAATCCATGCTGGTAAAGTAGCATGGCTGCCTTCTCCCCACACACATCTGCCACTGCATAATATTTTGTAAAGCTCATCTTATTAAAATTCATACCACCATCTAAAAGATTGGGACTCAAAGTGTTACAAAAAATATAGCAACATACAGTTAAGACAGCTACAGGTGTAGCTCACTGAGACTATTGTCAGAGAGAGAAAAGAAAAAGCTTCCCAACAACCTTTTTTATGGAAAAAACTGCCAGATGAAAGGGTCACATCATTTTCTCGATAGACCATTATTGGTATATCGCTTGGCACTGGCAGTCTCCGATTGTCCTGCAGAGGGATAATAAAACACCAATATGATCCCCAATCAGTAGCATTTCACAATAGTAACACAAAGAACGATGAGCAACCAACAGCACTGTGGCAGGACATTTAATATACCCATCTGCTCTCTGGCTCAATCTTGACCAGGCTCCCCTTGGACTCTTCCCCCTCCATTGGCAACCAGCGGTCTTTGGGCCCACAGGCATTTGATAGAGTTCTTAAAGGGCCACGCCTTTCTTCTGTCTGAGCAACAAGAATCAGTTAAGCTGGGAATGCATAATTCAATACCTGGCAATTTACAGCAGGTAACCCAAAGTCGAGATATTCTTGGCCTTTATAATTTATACTTTTTTTTTATAAAACAACAATCTCAATAGTGTTTTTATGTTACCTTGACTGTTAAGTTATATTAAAAGGCATTTTATATTCAATATCCTCGAGTGCCTCAGATTGTTTGTCACAAATATTCAAGGATCCCTGCACCGAAGAGCTAGCCTGGCTCCGCTCAACTATGCTCTCAGCTCAACTTATTTCACTGAGATTGCAGCCTGGAAAGCCTGATCACATTTGCGTTCGCACAGCCACACTGCTGGCGGCCCAATCAGCGTGGGTTAGTGAGATGACGTTGAAGTCAAGCGCGTTTCAAAATGGTGGTAGAATGATCAAAACACTTGCAGCAACTCCGATTGGTTCAATGCATAGTCTGAATTAAACAGATGTCTACGCCAAGTAGGAGGATACGACTTGGAACACGTCCCAGTGGAGCGTGGCCAGATGTCTGGTTACTGAACAGCACCAGCTGTAAATGTTCGATGCAAGTAGCACTCTACTCCAACTGGTTTTTGTAGGCTACTCAAGAGCCATTTAAAAAAAGGTCTAAAATGTCTCAAGCTCAAACAAATATCCCCCCAAAACATTTCAGAGTTCTCAAGATTCAATTTCAACCAGCCAATATGTAGCTGACATGAGGATTGTGCTAACCTATTCCCTAGCCCAGTGATTCCCAACCTGGGGTCCTCACCCCCTAGAGTTCACAGGGGGGCGCTTGATCTGATTTGCTTTGAGGTCAAACATGACTATTGTTTAAATGTATACACTTTTTCACCACTGGCCTATTCTACCAATTTAAATATTGTGTGATTATTAAAACAATAGTTATTTGGGACTTTGTAGCATTAGGTGTGGCTATTAATTTAGAGACGTTATTCTAAAGAAGTGCATGGTACAGTCAACCAGTCAGATTACTAAATTAAAGTAAAATTATCTGCATGCCACACATGCAATTCATCTAGGTTTCAACTGTGTGCAAATGTTACACTGACCTTCTTGTGTAAGTCCAGCAGAGGCTTGGAATCGCATAACCCAGTCTTGGCCATACTGTACAGCCGGAGACGAGCTCACTTGCCAAGCCAAAGCAGCTACTTAACGACGAGACACAACAGAGTTAGAAACAGTAGCCAATTCTGCTTGGAAACACGCTTAATAAAGACAGGTGTGTAGCTGATTGGGGTGTGGACGTCTCGCCTGCTTTGCATAGCGTACCTAAACACATCAAATTATTATTATTAATGGTTTATTTGGGTATCGATTAAAATAATACACGTGTTAGCTAAAAACTCAAAGAGGCTACATTGTCAGTCAGATGGGCACATGCGTCCTTACCTCATTATTTTTATTTTATGTAAACAGCTGTGACATCATCGTCCACGTGTTTGTGGAAGGCCTCACCAGCTGTGCAACTAAAGATCTGCATGGTCTGTCGCCGTTGATATTATAACAAATGTAGCCTACATTTAATATTTCGCTGATATAATGTGCTCTGAAGGACCTGCCAGGCTATAACCTACCAAGTGAGGTATTGTGCAATCTGCATAGCCTTTCCTACGTGCGCATGCAGGTCTACAAGCAATAGATCACGCTAACTGCTGTTTCAGAACCACGAACAGCGCTGTTTGCATTCGCCCACGGATGCTATGCGTGTTCACGCGGCATAGCCGGGTATCGTATATTAATTATACGGGTAGCTTTCCGCGAGAGTCCTCACTGCTCATCACTTTCAAGCACGATCTCAAGCACGATTTCAAGCACGATCGAGCAGTGAATGGAAAGCCACAATACACATGTAATTAATCCCTGGACGTACCCCCATAGGCCCGCCCACGCTTGTGCCAGAAGCTATTGCAGAACTGCAAACAAAAGGTCATGCAGAGCAAATGTCTGATCGGTGAAAAATCTGCAGCTTTTGAGCAAAGACATTAATTTCAAGTTTGCGATTTAGGCATTTTTCAAATCGTAAAAAAAAAATCTAATTAATTCGATGGTCCAATGTCCATAATTAAAACTTTTGTTGAATGGAAAATCCCCACAAACAATCTGGTTTTATCTTATCTGAAGGGGCAAAGACCCATCAAATAGTGAACCATTTGTCAGAAGCCTTCTTCTTTCAGGTCTACTTTGGTCTGCTGATAATGGCTACAATAATCCTTCGCTATATTACTGCACTTTTTCTATGGCCCTGTGTCTTTAGTGGTGAGTATCAATTGGTGAATATTAAGGTCTGTGTTTCGCTTAGGGCTTATCATTTCAATTTTCTATTTTAAAAATGTCAAATAGAAAAGTAGAGAATGTATTTCAATTTTCTAACATATTTTTTGGTCGCCTTTTTGATGTAAAATTTAAATTTTTAAGTCTTATTTCTTTTTTTTCAAGTTGTGGGATGTTGAAAAATTGAAATATAGAAAATTTGACTTTTTGGGGGTCTATGCAAATTTAATGTCAGTGTGATGCTTTGTGGTCTATTGTATTTTTATTGCATACATTGTAATACATTTCTGTATTACAGTGCCTGACAATGTACTGCCTAGCTGTAAATGCATGTGTCATATTTTATGTAAACAAAGATAAGAACATGTTGCAGCATTGCATGTGACCCACAGCACTATGTCCCTGAAACTGCTTTGGTTTACAGAGAACATGCACTTTGCATCCTACTATGGAGATCACATGGTACTCCAGAAGGCACCAGACAGAGCTGTGCTGTGGGGTTATGGGCCTGAGGGTGCTCAGGTTAAGGTCTTTCTGTCTGGACCATTTCCTCAGACCACCAAGCCAGTCATTGTGACAGAAGGTGAAACTAAAATGTGTTTAAGCAATAACACACGAGAGGGAGTGCGTTAGACTCAATATCCGCACGGCTGTGATTCGGTCGTAGGTACGAGGCCGTAGGCCGAGTGCTGAAGGAGATATTGCTTGTTATAACACTAGATTAATGTAAAGCAATTTGGCTACATCACTGCAGATAGTAGGCCTACATAATAGCGTCTCATGAGCTACATGTTCCTTTTTATTCAGCTAACCAATCTGAGGTAGATGTCAATGTTTGTTAACATTATACAACTTTCAACAAATCAGACATATGATTATCAAACAGGCACTTCAGGCAATTGGACCACCTTCAAACAATCAGCCAGTTTGGTGGTATCAAGGCTAAATGCATGTGATATTGTGTGATAATGTGATTAGTTCACATTATCACACAATATCGGCTGCCATACTTATTACGCTATAGTTTCGTGTGTGTGTGTGTTTCTAATACATGCAAAACATCAGGCACCTGGCTAGTTACCCTTGATCCTGTTGAAGCTGGGGGCCCTTACAATGTGACAACAGCTCTTCAGGACATCACAGTCGTCCTGACAGATGTACTATTTGGAGAGGTGTGGCTTTGTGGAGGCCAAAGCAACATGGCTTTCACAACATCTCAGGTAAATGGTAAATGGACTGCATTTATAGCACTTTTCCAACCTTACAGCCAATCGCATTTACCCATTCACACACACACACATTCATTCACCGATGGTGATGGCTACCATGCAAGGCACGACCAACCACCGGGAGAAGTTAGGTGCCTTGCTCAGGGACAACTCAACACTTTTGAGGAGTTAGCTGGATTCAAACCAGCTAACCAGCTTGGTTAATTCACAGGTTCTCTCTTCTACTCTCTAAATCCTACAAATGCAACCTTGTGTATCTTTAATATAAAAGAGTAAAGAGAAACTGATAAATGGTGGCAACAGCTACAAGTACTGTTCATGGGACATGCATCATTATTGGGACTATTTGCAATGTTCATAGTCTATTTCTGACTGCTAGTTGGTGTAAGACATCAAATCTATTGGAGGTGCAATAAATTAGATTGGAAAACATAAAAAGCCTATTGTATTCTATACAGAGGTTTGCCTTCGTCTGCTGTCATTATGGTAGGTATTCAACGCCTCAGAGGAGCTGGCCCTTGCATCGGACTACCCACGAGTGAGGCTGTTTATGGCTGCATTGAAGCTAAATGAAAGTGAGCAGACCGACCTGGCTGGAGTGGATCTGGCCTGGTCTGTACCCACAACAAGTAAGGCCACACAAGACTCCATACCAAGATCAAACACCTTTTCAGGGTTCAAACTGATTTGTGACCATGGCATTTACAGTTTCCTTAACAGAATATGCTCTGTTTTGTCATATGTCATATGTTATGTATTAATAACAACATATTGTTTTCACTATTGTTTACATAAAGGTAATTTGGGAAACTTCTCTGCAGTGTGCTGGCTGTTTGGTCGTTACTTGTATGACCACCTGAAGCACCCAGTAGGCCTAGTGGAGTCCTGCTGGAGTGGAACCCCCATAGAAGCTTGGTCGTCTTCAAGAGCACTGCAGCAGTGTGGACTCAATGGCACTGCAGACATACTGTAAATAATAATTTACAGTACAGTTTACATTACATTTTCTGTTTTGCTTTTTTTGTATGATGTAAGAGGTTTTACATTTATATATATAAAATATATATGTATTGTGGGTTTACATTTATTTAACTGACATTTTGTTTTTTCAAGTGATGATCCTAAAAAAGCTAATTCTGTTTTGTGGAATGCAATGATTCATCCCTTTCGCACCATGACACTCAAAGGGGTCATTTGGTACCAAGGTAAACTTAGCTTTCTATCATTAGCATTTACCAACAATACATTTATTTTGCACAGTATTTGGACAGTTGATTTGAACATATTGTAGGATAGTCGCATGAGAAAATGAAATAGTGCTTTTGATATGAACTGGGAAATGGAAGTGCTTTTCCCTAACACAAGCTCATAAAGAAAAATAATAATAATATACTGTATGCATATATATCACATACAGAATCTTATGATTTTTCTGTCTTTTCTCAGGCGAGGCAAATGAACATTATCACCAAGACCAATACAACTGCTCCTTCCCAGCCATGATTGCTGACTGGAGGACATCTTTCCATCAGGGCTCAGGAGGTCAAACGGCTTCAGATTTCCCTTTTGGTTTTGTCCAGGTAAAGCATTATTCTCTGGAGTGGTCAGGACTCTCCCTTCCTCATGGTTGGCAATATCGTTGAGGATATGCAAATTCGTTTTTTGAATTAATGCAATGTTTAATCATATCCCTCAATTGCGTAACCCCCTATAAAACACCTAAAATAAACATATTTTAAAATATATTATGTCCCTGCCTTTTAAATAGTGGTGGCTTCCTGCTAAGAGCGAACGTGATTACATTTCTTCCGGCCAGGGTTTGATTGGTGGACCAGGCCGCTAGCAACGTAGGTGCGCAAAGTTTAGAGAGATTTGTCTGTTATAGAGAATAGTTAACAATAAATTCAGAAGGACGTCCTCTTTCAGGCCCCAATTGCGGATTGGTGCTTTTTAGCCATGTTTGACTCTGATTGGCCGAGAGCTTAAATGGCTGTAACTCAATGACAGTTGGTCCTAGAGAATAGTTAGACACATCAATAGATTCAGAAAGTCCTGTACTACTAAAACATTTTAGCTAGCCCAAACAGTTTCTTCCGGGACATACATATACACACATATACACATATCTACATTTATTTTTTATAAACACACACAGATATTTAACTTCCTTTCTTCTGGTAATATATAATAAATGCACCAATTTAGATTTAAAATATAATTTATAGTGTACTTTTATTATTTAGGCTAACTTCCGGGAACTATTTTGAGATTCCAGTTGCTGTGAAAAACAGTCCATTTGAGTGAACGGAGATTATGCAACTCTCTCTTTACATGGCTCTGCTAGTATGTATGAGTGCGGAAACTTGATCAGATATGCTCATAGGATATGCCTATTTAGAGCGACTCTTGTGGCCTATTGTGGAAGCTATTGAAAATTAAATATAAAGAATATTTTTTGTTTGTTTTCCTTTGTGGTAAAAAACAAAACAAAAAACATCCAGGTGAAAGAAGCAGACAGGGTTTGTCATCCATCCATCCATCCATCTTCTCCCGCTTATCCGGAGTCAGGTCGCGGGGGCAGCAGCTCCAGCAAGGGACCCCAAACTTC
>JAODTR010007961.1:0-10006 GCA_025399935.1 Amblyopsis rosae | reverse complement strand
CTTACTCATAGAACATACTAGACTAACGGTTGGGCAGTAGGTACTTCACCAAAGGTAGTCTATACTGAGTATTCGGACGCAGCCCCAGTTTGCATTTGCAGCGTGTTTACCATCTGCTCGATAAGCAGGGCTCTCTTGGCCCCCAGTCGGAGCAGCTTGTCAGGGGAGGGGAAGCTGAGGAAGGAGGAGACGTCCGGGGGCCTCGGGGCTGACGGAGGGGTGGCCGCCTGAGAGGAGGAACCACACGGTGAACTTCCAACACACGCAGCAGGCCTACGCCGGGGCTTACTTCCCCACGCATGCTCAGTCAGCATAGTGCTTTAGCTGACCTTCTTTTTGGTACTTTCTGCCTCCTCCTCCTCCTCTTCTTCTTCCTCCTCGTCTTCATCGTCGTCGTCGTCATCCTCCTCCTCCTCTTCTCCTAGTTCCTCCTCTTCCCCACCTTCCTCGTCGCCGTCTTCGTCCTCCTCTGGCTCCCCCTCGTCATCACTGCAGCGGGACAACAACACGCAGCACATCGATATTCAACAGTAACTCAACCTCCCTTCTGAAACGATCATTTGGGTGAAGTCAAGGTTCAAACAGACGACAACACACAGCGCAGTAACACAAGAGCACGTTTGCCGTGTCAGCACCTGAGGGAGCCCAGCAGGTCTCCCATGTTCATGCTATCCATGGCTTCTCTCAGGGCTTCACAGCCCTCCTCTCCCAGGTAGTTTCCTGGAGACATGGGATGACATAATTTAGTGTGTTGCCTAGGGAACACAGGACACGTAGGACAACGCCTTTACTGCACATGCGCTTTGAAGCGCTTCCGAGTAAACCTCACCGTTTAGGTCCAGCTTCTCTAGCTGGTCCTTGTCTTTCACTGCGTGTGCCACAGCTAGAGCGGCTTCCTCTGTGATCTCTCCAAACGACAGGTTCAGCTCCTGTTGAGGAGGAGGAGGAGGAGGAGGAAGAAGAAGAATGATTGGACAAAGAGCGGGCACCCAAAACAGAATGGCAGTACCTAGAGGTAGGGCTGGGCGATATGGACCAAAAATAATATCCCGATATATTTAATTTGAATTCCGATACACAATATATAATCGGTATTTTCTATAAAGTGGGCTAAATCCTTCTGGCATAGAGAAAAAACAGGAAACCTGACAGAAATGTGGATGGAGGGAGAGATGAACAAATAGAAAAAGTAATAAATAAACGCATAATAAAACTATATCCATATAAACGATATAGTCTAATCTTATATCTCTTTTGAAAAAATTCAGATATACACCGGTATATCGCCCAGCCCTGCCTAGAAGCAGCATATATATATATATATATATATATACACACACACACACACACACACACACACACACACACCGCATAGGCGCGTGTACACTTGCCTTGAGGATAGGAAGCCCATCCGAAACAGTTTCTGCGAGAGCAATGGCTCCTTCTGACCGCACCAAGCAGTCGCCAAAGTTTATCACCTGAATTTTGCGGAGATATTTCAGCGCCTGTGAAGCGGACACATTCGTTAGTTATGGCTTCGTCGGCTGTGGAAGTCTGCCTCTCCGCTGATGTCGGCGTACCTGGGCCATGGCCATAGCCCCCTTCTTGGTGAAGGTGTTGTCATTGAGGTTGATTACACGCAAGCCTGGGTTGCGCTGCACGGCTGTAGCCAGGGCCGTCACACCTGGGTGGTTGATCCCGTTCTGGGGCATGTGGATCTCCTCCAAACTGCCCATCAACTGAGACCAAGAAAACAGTACAGAACGCAAACAGAGACAATAGTATTTCCCATTATTTATCTCTAGAGGCGTTAATGGGTATTTTGAGTATATTAGATTAATTCACAAGTAATAATGAACGGGGGGCAGAGTATGTCGTAGGGTTCGATGATCCCCGGCCTACATGGGCCAAGCCAGCCCCGTCCTGATACTTGGCATGTACTCAGATGTACTCATCATAAATTACTAACATTCGTTGCTAACTAAATGTAATCTACTTCTAAATTAACCTCATTTTTGTACACTACGATAATACCATTGCCTGTCAGGACATGTCACTCAACAATCTGCCACCACACGTGATGCCACACTAAAAAAGTCTAACCTGATCACAAATTTTTCTATATAATATACATTAATAAAGGTGTATTTATATACAAAACAAGGTGGTGAATATCAACAAAGTATTGCCAGACAAGCACCCACAAAATACCAGATTAGCATGACTCTGCTTTACCTGGAAGGCCTGAGCAAGGGCTGTGGCTCCGTCGTTCTCCAGACGATTCCTGCCTGCAATGAACACCTTCAGCCTGAAGGGGGTGCCCTCAGCACTGGACGTTTTGTGGCACTCTGTCAAGGCAGCAGCCAGGATCTATGGTGCCAATGCAGAGATGAGTTTATAATTTATACATCACAAGAAAAATGCATTTAAACATGTTGAAAAAGAGTTAGACAGGCCCCCTATCATGAAATATAGTTCCTGTTTTTCAGTAGACAATTTGCCAGCTTCAGTAAACTTTTTACCTGAACCTTGACTCACAAACTATTGTAATATTCTTCAACAACTTTCAATGACGTTTCCTGCATTTTATTGGCATGTCGCTAACTTGCTCAACAGTTTGACTGATGCACGTACAAAAACACCCGTGACAGTATTTGTCTCCGTCATCACCATTAGCAGAAGTTGTGTTCGTTATCAGCACGTTTCATCACCACTGCTACTAGACAGCCGGCAGAACAAAAGGGAAGTAAGCCACACCATGCGAGGAGCTAATGCTTGTCCACCAAGTAAACCCCTGACTTTTCAGCCTAAGCCTGCCAACTCATCATGACATGGACCACACCTGCACATACACACACCTTTCGGTTGTATTTCTTGTTAAGTCAATCTTGAACGCTTGCTAAATTCAAATTCAAACTCAAAGCAAAACAAAAACACCTCTCCCTTCAATGCCATAGGGTGCTCCACCAGAAGCTCTGCGCCACACGTTAAAAAACGCATTGCGAAGGCTGTTGACAAGTACCAGATTATTCTTTACAGCACGCACACAGAACAGCAAAATAGCAGACTGCAAGCAGATATTTGGTGAATTTGACAAAAAGTTTATTTGCTTACAATCTCTAACTATACCATTAATGAATAAGCTATTAACGCTTTTCTCGCTCAATTCTGCCAAAGACTGGACAGGTTGACAAATCTCCCGCAGCAGCAAAAGCACAAACAATTGTTTTTAGCCGTGTGAATGTTGTCCAACTGCTCCCTGCTTTGTAAATGGACATTCAGTCCGCTGCCCTTTCAGTTCACTGAGCACAAATTAAATGTTTAATCGTTCTGGATGGAACATTTCCATCCTTCAGCTGGAAGGGAGCAGACAGCAGAGCATTTAAACCAGTCTTTGTGATGACGACGTACCTTGCCTCCTCCGATTCCCATGCCACAGTTGTTGAGCTTCAGCTCCTGCAGTGTGTAGCAGGCAGGGCTCTTCAGCAGCCTCTCGATGCCCTTTACACCATCTGGCCCGAAGGCGTTGTCGCTGAGGTCCAGCACGGTGAGCCTGGCTGTGGCTTTCGTGATGGCGTCACCCAGGGCGTTCTAGAACACAACGCAGTATGACGGGACAGATGACGCCGGCTACATTCAGAAACGTCACTCAGAGAGAAGGCTTGCTTGTTATCAGATAGACGCAAGAAGGTCGTTTGCAAGGCAAACAACGAGTATCTCACCAAGGCTGGGGGAATCTCAGAGCGCAGGCGACCAGTGAACATGTCACTCCAGTAACAGCACTGAGGAAGACATTGCATGCATACAAATATCTGATTACATACAACAAATCAAGTTAAACAAATCTATTATCTGTCCATATTCTTAAATAGTTTGTCACATAATAAGAAACAAAACGTTTTAGGATCCTTGTGTTTAACTTTGGTGAAGTAGACTGAAAGCTGAGCTAAGCTGCACTGTAAACAAAACAAAAAGAGGTGTAACCGAGAGTCATAAATGAGCTAGGTCTGTAACTAAAGGCGAGTAAACAACACACTGCTTACAGTGCCAGCAGAAACACTACCAACCTTAAACTCGCTCTTGGTCTCCAGGGCCCTGGCGATGGCCTGTGCAGCCTCGACCCCAATTGTGTTCCCCTCCAACCGTAAAGCCTGTAAACCTTGAAAGTCCTCAATCTCCTTTACTATCTCCTTCACTGGCGTGAGGAATGGGGTGGTGGAGAGGAAGACAAAGAGTGCTCATCAGAATATAAACAGAAGAATGAGGACTGTAAGGAGTTGCTTGCAACATGTTTTAGGCCTGCCCTAAAATAGCATTATTCTGGAATGATATTTGGGAAACAGTACAGCAAAAATCACATTCTCTTTTGTATAATTTATCTGGGTGGCTTGAATTTGTTAAAGAAATGAATGAGATGGAAAGACTAACGTTTGCACTAAGACTGGAAAAATATAGATACACTGTAAAATGTACTAAATTGAATGTGCACTTGTTGAAATAGGAATGTGACAATGGTCTGTACGGACTCTCTCTCACGCTCTAAAATTCCTTGTGCCTTCCTTTGACTGTACCGTCTGTGTTTATAAAATCTGAATCTGTACTGCTATAACTCATATAAG
Organism: Amblyopsis rosae; assembly: GCA_025399935.1. Lineage (NCBI taxonomy): Eukaryota > Metazoa > Chordata > Actinopteri > Percopsiformes > Amblyopsidae > Amblyopsis > Amblyopsis rosae. The sequence goes on along the minus strand of JAODTR010007961.1, from coordinate 5,387 downwards.
GACATACATTATTGTAACAATGAAAACACAAGCTTACTAACTGGCAATTACCATTCAATATTTGTTACTTTCTTGTATTACTGTTATAACCTACAATATATGCCAAGTAATAAAACAAAAAGGAATATAACTATGACAACACAAGCTTACTAACTGACAATTACCATTTAATATTTGTTACTTTCTTGTATTACAGTTATAACCTACAATATATACTAAGTAATAAAACAAAAACGAGTTGCTTACAGTAATACTGAAAATGTTTATGCCAGACTTTTGCCAGACTTTATTGTCTGGCATAACAGAAGTTGTCATGACCGCACATAAATTAGGCTTGTGCCAGTTACCTGATTGGGCATTGTCCAGTTTTCTCCCTTGGCCCTTGTAGCTTAGTTCTCCCTCCTCCACTCCCGTTTTGGCCAGGGAGTCGGCCAGCTGCGCTACTATATCCGTCGCCATCAGTGTACCTGAGAAATATAAACTGTCAGTTGTCATAATAATCATGACAAGTCATTATTACACATGAATATTGTCTTATATTATTAAATGTACGGTAACGCGAACAGATCATACATCATTCTGCACTGGGGCGACAATGGAACAGCCTGGTAAGTTGCCTCTGACAGGTTTCTATCGGTTTCAATGAAACACATAGAACAGCTGACAGGGCTGTTTACATTACTGCAACCGCTGGAAGTTACCGTAAGTGAATGCTTATTAAATAAAATATAATTTACCGGCCAATGTAAAAGTGATCACTGCGTTAAATGAAATGCATGAAAACGTTTAAATCGGTGTTAATTTGCTTCTACTGAAATGCTATTTCTTGTTAGCCGGTTAGCTGATCCAACGTGAGCTAAGTACCGTAGCTAGCACATGTACATGATAAATGCATGGATTACGCCTCGGCTAGCATGGCCTTTCCATTTTCATTTGATAACTAATAATGATTGTTTAGAAATGGAATGGTGTCTAACATCTGGTATGTGTGTTACTAAATATAACAAGTATAACTGGTCACTACATGCTCACGCCAAAGAAATATTACCTTTTCCACAACCCAATCTCCTAGCCTAGTTTCGAGTGTTACACTCCCGCTCGCTCTTGACGTTCAAAACCAAGCATACTGCACCCCCCTCCCGAATGCTTGATTGATTTACCGCAAATGTCCACGGGAGTTGGAGTTCTTGAACAACTAAGTGAAGTCACATCCTGAAAAATAATATTGGTATTATTAGTAATAATACCAATACTTAAAAACTAAAAGTGCTCGATAAATCTGAGCTAGATTGCATTCTACACGATGTAAAACGAGCGAACTGTTAATCAATAAATTAACTATCTATGGGACCCTGCGGTGAAGCGGAATTGAGCCAGCAGATAGGGGAGGCGCAAAGTCGACCTGATGGTAAGAAACCTGGGAATCGAAAGTTATAACCAGAAGTAAACTTAGAGCGATATGTTGGTGTTTACTTTATGATTTGCACATGAACCATTAGGTATCCGTTTTTGTACATCAGATTTTTGAATGCGATTCTAACGGGATGCGATTCTAATCTTTTTCGCGATTCTAATCTTTTTCGCAATCAATGAATTTCGTTAGGTAGGTGTGCCTGAAGTGGGTTGCATGGAAAAAATCCAGAAAAAGAAAACAACGCACGCTTTTCAGGGTTATACTGTTGTTTTCTCTGCTCTCCACTTAACATATTTTCAGTGACCAGCACACGTATCCAGAAGTATAATTGTTCGGTTATATGTAGGCAGGGTGGGGTATGTCTTTTGTAAAAGAGTTAACATGTCATTAGGCCCTGCGTATGGCATGTTGACCACATGCAGGCTATGCTTGCTGTCCAATTTATTTTCTAAAAATGTTTACACCCCGGGCCACGTATAGGTTATGTTTCTTCCATTTAAATGTGCTAGGCCTACTTAGGGGTTCTCATTTCCCTGCCTTGTGTAATAATATAGGCATTGTGTATATTTTTTATGTTAGAATGCTTTGTATGTGTGTTTCCCAGCAGCTCCCAACGATGGACTCTTCAAGACAAAAACGCAAGATGGAGATACAAAAAGCTTTGACGTTTATACAGTGAGATTATTGTTTTGAAATTGTGGCTATACAATCCAGTATGACGTTGGTTTTATCACATACACATACACATACACACACACATACATACGCACACACACACACACACACACACACACATAATTTAAATAACTTGTTCTGTTTTCTAGGTCATCCCTGCCTTATCCAGAACCTCAAGGCTATGAGGTAGGCTAAGCCCACTAATTATTTGTAGAAATGTCCTGATATTTAAAATAGTCAGGTGTTATACTAAATTCTAAGACTTCCTGGTACCTGCCTGTCAAGCAAATTTTTAATCCATTTGCTTATTCTGTCTTGCATCATCATTACGTGATTGTTACATTAGTCAGATAATATGTTGTGACATGTCACCCCTCCTCTCTATGACTGTCCTGATTATATGACCTTCCATATGAATATGTATATTACTCCTCTTGAATATGTAATGGTTGACCATAATTTCAAATGAATACGCCAAATATTTCTGTTTCAGGACTTCCTCACCCAGTTGGTGTGCAACCTCCTTGATGAGGGTAATGCTTCGTTCAAAGACAAAGATTGGAGTCAAGCAGTTAAAGACTACAGCGAAGGGTTAAATGTTGCACACTATGCAAGATTCGAAGAGATCATTATTCCTGAAGCCTTGTTTGAAAGCCTGTATGTCAACCGGGCGACTGCCTACCACAGCATGGTAAGACACTTGGCGTTGTGTTCATAGATGCTACCTGTTATAATATATTTTTTTAATGTCATATATCTTTTATCTTTGTGATTTAGTCTCCCTTGCGTTTATTTAATTATGGGTACATTTGTTTGGGTGTGCTTTTAGCATTTACTCTGTTCCTGATTAATTTTCACTGCCCCTTTCCTTGTGTTGTCCTGATGCTTAGGGGGAGTATGAGCCTGGACTGCAGGATTGTGACTCCGCATTGGGAGTTTGTAAGGAGAGCCGCAGGGCACTCTACAGAAAAGCCCTGTGTTTGAAGGAGCTTGGACGACACAAGGAGGCCTACAGCTGCACCACAGACTGCCTGCACATTACACACATGGTAAAATAACATGACTATGATAGTGGGGGGGGTCTATTTATTCCAGTGTTGCATACAATATGTGTATTGTCAGATTGACTCAGAAATATGTTGCTTGATTTATAGTATAGTTTATTTTTCTTCATATCGAACCAACAAACAGCCTTAACAGACTAGAAAATATGTACTAATACCTACATCCCATCTCAGTTTGTTACATGTTAAATACAAAATGAAGACCAGAGGGTTGTATTATATTTCATAACAGTCATTCTGAAGGGGAAAATAATATGGCTGAGAGTTCTCATTCAAGTTCATACTATAGGACTTTCGAAGTCGTCAGATTGTACTGCACAACATTACACGACTGTCTATCTTGTAATCGGGTGTCTTTGTGTCATCGTGGGTGTTACACTATGACTGACTGGAAACAAGGGTTCACACATTACAAGATGTTTCAGTCATTCTGGAGCTCACGAGATCGATTGTTTTACGAGGCTAGATTAGCCATAGGTCCCTCTGTAGAAGGAGTCTCCCTGCCTTGTTTTGGTGGAGCTGGTACATTTCTCAACATGTTTCATTCACTCACAAACATTCACGGCACTGACGTGGTTAGAATTGTTGAAAATCATTAAAATGTGAGAAATTCAGTTGACATAGGATTAGGGATGGGACGATATTATCATTTATCGCGATAAAATACTGATTATAATCGTATCGTGGTGAATGTCCATTATCGTGATAATCATGAATACCGTCACATAGGTGAAAATGTTCACAAATTACTTGGAAAAAAGCTATCCAGCGCACTTGTACAGTCCAATTGTATTGATTTTAGTAATTTATTTATTAGCCTGCATCTTTCCAGTCAATCACCACCATGGCTGAAGGCTCGGCTTGCCCATTGTGTCCCCCACCTATAAAAGATAAATCAAATTTGTTGAAATAATGGTTTCTAAACAAAAAGAATCACACAAAAAATATACATTACATATGTGTGTTTCTTAACAAAATTTAAGATGAAGTGATTCCAGTATGTTTTAGTGCCATTTTAAGTTTAATAATAAATAATCGTGATAACATCGTCTATCGCAATTATTTTGGCCAGGATAATCATGAAATAATTTTGTCCCTACATGCATACATAGGATACAAGTGTTTCTTTCAGTTTCTGTATGATTATTTAGGTAGCTACTCTAACCCCCCTTTTGCCCTCTCGTCCATGTCTTGTACTCTCATTGGCTGTAGTAGGTTGTTGCTGCTATCATTGCCAGTCACAACACCTTACATAGGATTTGGGCAGTTTCAAATATTTAACTTGCACGCATCGGCAACACTCTCATATTACATTGTGAAGATAGATCGTTTTGTTGGTTGAACGAAAAACTGGGCCAAAGTCAAATAGTGTGACTTAGTAGTGCGTCTGCTAAATCACCTTTTATATTTATATATTAGTTTTTTAATTATATGTGTAATTTAGTGTTGTAGGTGGATAATATGCTACATTGAAGGACCTTAGGGTAAGAGAAATGTGGCCATGTAGTATTGGTGCTCTTGCATCTACGCCACTAGCTGGAATTTTAAAGCCTAAGAAAAGTTTAAATGTTTTAAGTATTGAACAGTTATGCCACATATTCTGTAAAGTATAAATTAATACATGTTCATTGTGCAGTCTCACACATAGGTGCATACCTCTGAGTACCATTCTAGTTTTAATTTTGCATTCTTGATAGGACAAGCAGGTGAATGAACTTGCACAGGAACTGGCCATCCAATTGGGACTTAAGAACAGAAAAGCATATGTTGGTGTTAAGGTGGGTAGACAGTCTGTTAGTTGAATCACATGAAGTCTTATTGGCATGAGTAATGGACTGTAGTTTTCCTGTTGCACAGAAAGAAACTACAGAAAACTCTGCTCAAGTGACAAATGTAAGTAGTTCTTATTTAATAAAATGTAATAAATATGATGGGTGATTTTTCAAATGTATAAACAAAAATAATAAATTTTTGTGTGTGTGTGTTCCCAAATGAGTAGTTCAGTTGATAATCTGCATTCTATACGTTCTGTGTGTAAGAAAAAAATTAAACATTTCGGTTTGAAAACCCATTGTTTTTTATATATATATATATATATATGTATGTATGTATGTATGTATGTATGTATATATATGTATATATATATATGTGTGTGTATGTATATATATATATGTGTGTATATATATGTGTGTATATATGTATGTATATATATATATGTGTATATATGTATGTAT